>CM053587.1:353822267-353837954 GCA_028646515.1 Pseudochirops corinnae
TGTCTTGTAACTGTGCATTGCTGAGAAGAGTCCAGTTTATCAGAGTTGGTTGTCACACATATGTTGTGTCTGTCACTGTGTACAAATTTCTTCTGGTTCTGCATCAGTTTGTATAAACCTCTCCAGGTAAATATGAAGTCCATCTGCTTCTCATTTCTTATAGCACAATAGTATTCCATTACATCCATATAATACAACTTGTTTAGCCATTCCCCAGTTGATGGGCATCCCCTTAATTTCCAATTTTTTGCCACTGTCAGGTATTTGTAACAATAATAACAACTACAACAGAAAATAGAACTTCATAGAAAATTTGATATAAAAAATCAAGAAGAAATATAAAGAAAACATTAAAGACTAATTATAAGATACTCATCAAGGTCAAACTGTTTACTTATTATATGTGAAAATGTCAGTATTCTTACAACTGTCATCATTACTAAGGTAGTTTGAAAGAAAGGTTTGGGTTGTGTTATATATGATGGTGTGATTCTGAAAAACATAATTGGGAAGCAAAAAGGCAAAAGGTGCATTTATCCCATAAAAATGGGGTGTGAAAGGAAGAATTAATTGAGTGATATAGGTGGATTTGGAGGGCTGGTAATGTTGGAACGTTACTCTCTGGATTGAAGAAGGAACATGTGTGAATGGAGAGGTATAGAAGTCTTCTTGTAAAGAGGTGAGAAAATTGGGGTCAGGTTGAGGAACAGACTTTTAAAAGGGAGTATAGATTAAGATTATAAAGATGGGGAAGAACATAAATTAAAGACTTTTAGAGGGATGGATAAAATAAGAAATGGGAGAATAAGGGGAGAAGATAGTATAACAGAGAGTGTAAAAAAGAAAGAAAACAGTGAGGAAAAATCAGATACAGGGAAATTCACAAGTAGTAATTGTAACTTTGAATGTGAATAGGATGAACTCACACATGAAATGGCAATTGATAGCAGAATGGATTAAACATCACAATCCAACAATATGTTGTTTACAGGAAACACATGTGAATGAGAGATTCACAGAGGTAAAATGAAAGTTGGAGTAGAATTTATTATGATTCAAGTGATAAAAAAAATAGAGGGGTAGCAATTATGATCTCAGACAAAGTTATGGCTAAAATAGATTTCATTAAAAGAGATAATCAGGGCAACTACATTTTGAAAAAAGTTACCACAGACAATGAAACAGTATCAATACTGAAACTATATGCATGATAGCACATAAATTTTTAAATGAAAAGTTAAGTGAATTACAGGTGGAGATAGTAGTACTATAATAGTAGGGGGTCTTAAAACCTCCCTTCTCAGAAATAGATAAATCTCTCCCTCCATTCCACCCCCAACACCCAGCAAATGGGAAAGAAGCTAAAGAACTGAATAGAATTTTAGATAAGCTAGATATAACAACTGTCTGGAGAGAACTGAATGGAAATACAATGGACTATACCTTTTTCTCAGTGGTTCATAATACCTTTACAAAGACTGATCATATATTAGGACATGGAAAATTTTATTGTTAAAAGAAGAGATGCAGAAATATTTAAAGTATGATTTTAAGATCACAATAGAATATAAATTATATTTAATAAGAGACCAAGGAAACATAGATGAAAAATGAATTGAAATAATTAAAATAAGTGTAAAGGATGGAGGTTTAGCTGTACCAGATCTTAAACTGTGTTATAAGGTGTCAGTGATCAAAACTATCTATTATTGGCTAAAAAATGGAACGACAGATCAATGGAATAGAGTAGACATTACAATTTACAGCAGCAAATAAACAATAATACTCTTGTATTTGATAAGTATAAAGACTTAAAATTTTAGGATAAAAATTCATTATTTAGTAAAAATTGTTGGGAAAAATAGAAAGTGGTATGGCAGAAACTGGGAATAGACCAACATCTTAAACCATTTACCAAGGTAAGGTCAACATGGATACATGACATATATAAAGAGAGATTTTAGAAGAAAATATAAATATTACTTATCAGATTTATTGGTAAGTGAGCCATTTATTACCTATTTGTGTCTAATGGTAGTCATCTATAAGACAGAGGATTGGGGGGAGGGAAGAAAAAAAAGAAATTTACATGATTTTTTTATTTGAAAGGAATAGCAAGTTTTGCATAGTAGATTTGCAGCTTTATGTGCATCCATTACATTACTATGTAATGGAAATGCTTGTTTTATTCCATAGATCAAAAATAAACTAAGCTAAACTTTAATCTTAAAGAATGTGTGAGTTAAAGAAAATATCATGGAAAAAAATAAATGATTTCATTAAAGAGAATGACAATACTAAGACAACATATCAAAACCTAAGAGATACAGCAAAAGCAGTGATTAGAGGAAAATTTTTGTCTCTAAATGCTTACATCAATATAATCGAGAAAAAGCAGTCTGATGGACTGGATATACAATTTGAAAAAACTAGAAAAAGAACAAAATAAAACCCCCAATTAAATACTAAATTGGAAGTCCTGAAACATAAAGATGAGATTAATACAATTGATAGTTAAAAAATACATTGAATTAATAAATAAAACTAGGAGTTGATTTTATTTTTTAAAAAAAAACAACATCCAAAAAGTAGACACACAATTAATTTGATTTTTAAAAAGGAGAAAAACCAAATCACTAGTATCAAAAATTAAAAGGGTTAGTGTATCATCAATGAAGATGAAATTAAAGCAATTACAAGGAGTTAAATTACCCAATAATAAGCCAATAATATTTTAAAAATTAAGTGAAATAGAAGATACAAAAATATAAATTACTTAGATTAGCAGTAGAGGAAAATAAATATCTAAATAGACCTATTTTAGAAAAAGAAATTGAACAGGTCATAAATGGGTTTCCTAAGAGAAAAGCACCAGATGTGGTGGACGGATTTTGATGTGAATTCTATCAAACTGATTCTGATATTAAATAAATTATTGGAATAATAGGCAAATAAGAGATTGTACCAAACTCCTTTTATGAAACAAATATACTGATAACTAAACTAGGAAGAATAAAAACAGAGAAAGAAAATTATAGATTAATTTCATTAATAAATATGGCTGCAAAAATCCTAAGTAAAACACTTGCTAAAAGATTACAGCAATATTTTAAAAAAATTATACATTATGATCCAGTGGATTTTATATGAGGAATGCAGGAATGACTTAGCATAAGAAAAACTATTAACATAATTGATTATGTCAATAATACAAGTTTAAAAATCATATATTTATATTAGTAGATGCAGAGCCTTTGATAAAGTTCAACACTCATTTCTATTAAAAACACTTGAAAGTATTGACATAAATGGATTTTTTTCTTAAATTGATAATAAACATTTGTCTAAAATGACCAGCAAGCATTATTTTTAAAGGGGATAAGCTAGACACCTTCCCAGTAAGATCAGGTGTGAAATAAGGATATCTACTGTCATCCATACTGCTCAATATTGTATTAGAAATTATAGTAATAGCAACAAGAGAAAAAGAAATGGAAGTAATCAAAATGGGGAATGAGGTAATAAAATGATCTCTTTTGCAGGCAATATGATGCTATACTTGGAAAATCCCCAAGACTCAAGTAAGAAGTTAGTTGAAAAAATTAATAATTTTAGCCAAGTAGGAGATTTTAAAGTAGTTCCACATAAATCATCAGCATTTCTACATATCACAAATAAAACCCTGCAAGAAGAGATAAGAAAACAGCCCATTTGAATTAACTCTAGACAGTATAAAATACCTGAAAGTCCACCTGTCAAAACAAACCCAGGAATTATATATAAAATGTACAAAAATCATTTTACAAAAATAAAACTACATTTAAATAATTAGAGAAATATTAATTATTCATAGGTAGGAAGGGTAAATATAATAAAAATGGCAATATCACCAAACTAGTTTATAGATTCAGTGTCATTAGAAAATTTCTTATATTAAATTAGGAAAAATAATACAATTCATCTGGTAGAACAAAAATGAAGCATATCAAAGGAACTAAGAAAAATGCAAAGGAAGGATGTTTAGTAGTACTAGAACTTAAATTAAATCCTCAGTAATTCCAAAAATTCTCATCAAATGGCAGCTAGGTGGCACAGTGAATAGAGCCCTGGCTCTCCAGTCAGGAGGACCTGAGTTCAAATCTCAGGTAAGTCACTTATCCTTTGTGTAGCTTAGTTTCCTTATTTGTAAAATGAGAATAGTGATAGCACCTCCCTTCTAGGACTGGTATAAGGAGCGAATGAGATAATAGATCTAATAAAAAGAATAACTAGCACCTATAGTGCCAGTTGTGCCAGGCACTTTATACCTGTAGAGTAAAATGCAAATCTTAAAATACGACATAGTTGTTAAGTTTCTTAGTGTCTCCTGCAGTGTTCCTTCCACGCACACTCTTAACTGATGATCATTCCTCATACTTGACAAAAAATCCATCATTTTTAATGAGTTTCCTTTTCATTTTTCATAAAGTAAAAAAGCTAGATATCTTCCCTTATTCTCCTCTCTATACAATGTGAGGAGGTAGCCCCTCTTATTATAAAGGCAAACTTCTTGGAATACACCCTTGATCCCATTCTATTCAATCTTCACCAGAATGCCTTCTCTGCCATTTCTACTCTCTCACTAACCTGCATCTCTTCCTATTTACTGGCTATTTCCCAACAACTTACAAATATGCCTATGTCCCTCATTTCAAATCCTAGGAACAATGCTCCCTGGATCCTACTACTCCTGGTAGCTGTTCTCCTATATCTCACCTCCACTTCGTGGATCAATTCCTTAATAAATTCATCCATATTCAACACCTCCTTTTCCTCTCCTCTCACTTTCTTCTTCTCCTCTGCAATAGAGCACCTAAAGTCTTTATCTGAAGTTACTTCCTCCTAAGTCACTTATGATCCCTTCATTGTTGAATCAAATGGACTTTTCAAAATTTCTCATCCATGTTGACATCTCTGTAGCTTTGGATCCTTTTGATCATGCCCTTCTCCTTGATAGCTCGTCTTTGCTTGACTTTTTTCTGATGCTGTTTTCTTCTCGTTCTTCTGCTACCGGTATGACTGATTCTTCTTAGTCTCTTTTGCCACATATAATGCAGGTTCTGGATGCAGTGAAATGACCATTGGATCTGGAATCAGGAAGATCTGAGTTCAAATATGTCCTAAGATACTGATGGGGTGACCATGGGCAAGTCACTTAATTTTTATTTCCTTTGGTTGGGAATAATAACAGCAACTGCCTCACAAGATTGTTGGGAGAATCAAGTGACATATTTGTAAGAGTCTTTATCACAGTGTCTGGCACATAGTAGGCACTCTCTAAATGCTTAATCCTATTCCACCTCGATCCGTAGGATTAGACAACTCTAATTCTATTCTTTGTGTACAATCTGGATGTAGTTCAATGAAAGTTCCATCCACTCTCTGCGAAGTTGAAATGGCCTGATAAAGGTTTAGAAGGTAGGAAGTTCATTATCACCCACCTGTGGGAAGTTGTAGAGCTCCAGCAGGGTCCCCATCTGGACAGACAGAGCTGATGTGGCTCCTCCAATGACTGCCACAGATTTGTCCTGCTCCCTGCAGCTGTAGTTAGGGATGAGCTGGCCCTGCCCAGACAACCATCTCAGGGAGCTCTCCAAGGTCCTCTCATCACTGTGGTAGGCATTGTAGACCTGGAATCCCAGAGAAATGTTGGGCAACAGAGCAGGATCCCTGTTGATCTCCTCCACAGCAAACCTTATGGTCAAGGCCTGCTGGTAGTTTTTGTGGAGCCACCTGAGGGCAAGAGAATGAGAAACTACTTAAAAAGTCTGAAGAGAAAATGTATTACAGAAGGAAAGCTTTCTCAGGTATGTGAAGGTCAAAACTAAGCACTCCAGCTGATTTTTATTTATAATAACAGCAACAACAGTAAGTAATATTTATATGGTGTCAGGTACTGTGTTCAGCAACTTACAATAATTATCTCATTGAATCCTCACAAGAGCCCTGGGAGATATGTGCTACTGTTATCCCCATTTCTCAAATGGAAAACTGGAGACAGAAGTCAATTGATTTGTCCAGGGTCACACAGCCAGTAAGTATCTGAAGCTGCGTTTAAACACAAGTGTTCCTGGCTTGAGTCCTGTCCCTCTATCCACTGTTGTACCTTTCTGCCCCAAGCTGATTTTTAATAACAGCCTCCTTCATTTCTGTACTACTCTCCTTGTATGATTCATATGCTACATATGGCCATTTGCTTTGAGCTCCTAATTTAAATGTGCCTACCAGACTCATGCATTTATTAAACCAATAAACATTGAGCCAATATGATATGCTAGATAATGTTAGTGATCCAGATGGTCCTTCTTCCCAGAAGGCTCCATGATATAGTATGGGAAGTAAGAGATGCTCACATGACTTTAATACAAGATAGTAGGGGATATGTGCACATACGTAGTAGAGAAAAATATAAGAAGGATGAGTAGGTGGGGAATTTACTTGTAAATGAAGTCATAAGAGAAGGCTTCCTGGATTTTATCATAACTCTTGAAGGATCAGCTTTAAGCAGGAAGTAAACATTTGTTAAAAATCTAGTATATGCAAAGGGTGGTAGTAGGCACTAGGAATTCAAAGTAAATGTGGAATAAAATCCTGGTGACTCTCTGAATGACTAAATTGCTGGGGCTAGGCTGCTGCATTTCAATCCAGCCTCAGACCCTGGGCAACTCACTTAGAACTTGGGCTGCCTCAATTTATTATTAGTAAAAATGGGGATAACAATCATTACCTGGACTGTTTTGGGGATTACATGGGACAACATTTCAGTTGTGTCTAGGACAGTGCTTGATACATAATACATTGAATAAATGCTTGTTTCTTTTTTTTCCTCCTCTCAAGAAGCTCATGGAACAGAGATAAGGGAGCAGGCAGCTAGGTGGGGCAGTCGAGGTGGTTACTGGCCAGGAGTGAGGAAGACCAGTTAGAATCCAGTCCCAAAGTCTTACTTCCTGGGTGACCCTGGTCTGGTAATTTAGCCTCTGTTTCTCTCATTTTCCCCATTTGTAAAATGGGAATAATAGTAGCACCTCTCTGGCGGGGTAGTTGAGAGAATCAAATAAGAAAATAATTGTAAAGCATGTAACAGGGGTAGCATAGGCCCTGCGTGGCTCTTTGAAGATGGTATGAGTGGTGGGCACTGATGAGGTACTGGCTCTGGGAGCCCCCTTGAGCTCTCCTTGAATCTTCCCACAGGAGGCATTTGCCTGAGGCCATAAGCCTTTCATTGTGGCTGGCCCAACCCTTTGTTACTAGTTTAGCCCTCCTTTGTCCAGCAACTTCCCACCCTTGATCCTCCCAAAATATCTATACTCAAAACTGTTACACCCTTGAACTGGTCTGGCCCTCCATTGTCTGTCAACTCCAGGTAGCCTCCAGCAACTTCCCACCCTTAATCACTCATTACTGGAGTCTAACCTCATTGACTTCCTGAAGACCCTCCCCAAGCTCCTCCTCTAGACTACCCCTAGATTCCTCCCACAATCTTTCCGTATATCAGACCCCATCTTACCTCCATGAAAGGAGGAAGGCTAGAGAATCATCTATCATAGATTTACTCTGTGTCAGATGATTCTGGCCCGCTTGTCCAGTTGCAAGCATCACAGATACCACAGCTCCGTAAAAATCTACCCAATATGCCGAATCTTTAATAAATTTTGCTTTTCTTTGGCTGAGAGAAGATGAGTCAAATTCATTTGGCAGGACCTGGCATGTTGGTATTTTGGGGTCTTGAACACCCCTAACCCTGCCCTCATCATTTTTAATGGTTCCCTGACTGGAAAACACTGCTAATCTCAAGCTCTTCTCTAGCCGGCACTGGAAGGTACATAAGTCTCTCTCTCTTCCTATTCCCTTCTTGCGCTCCAAGGTGTATTTCTGTTTTGGGGGGGCTGACCTCTCGGGTCCCATTAGGTCAGACAGCTAAGAGGCTGTCTCATACTCAGCCTGACCTCTCAGGTTCTCAGTCCAATTTGGTTATGTTGGAGGACGTGGCCCTGGACACAGCTTCTGAAGAATGGAGGACAAGGACAGACACCCCATCTGGAAGTGTAAGCCAGATTCTTTCAATTCTCTTGGCTCTGGGGAACTGGGAAAACTTCAGGTACTTTTTTGTGGGTTTTTGGTCTTGTTTTGTCTATTTTTTGAGGCTTACTCCCAAACCTTCCTTTATGGAGGAAGGGACTTCCAGGCCCTATGCTTGTATTGGGTCGACCCTTTTGAGCTCCCAAAAATTCACCTTTGGGTTGTTTTTTAAAACACTGGGAAAAATTTAGTTTCTCTAAAGAACTCGAAAAGAAAAAGTTGGTGGTTTTTTTGCAACGGTGTTTGGCAACAGTATCACCTTAGAGGACCATGAATCGTGGCCTGTTTTGGGAACTTTAAAAGATAATACTCTCTTGCAGTTAGAATTTATACTGTTGCAGAGAAGGAAGATGGATAGAAGCTGCCTACTTAAAGGCCCGCATTGAACTCTCTTAGAACATGGTTTTCAGGAAAGATTGTGAGATGCTTGAATCTAGAGCCCCTCCGAAAAGGGGCAATGGAAGCCAATTAAATGACCCCCTTCCTATGGCCCCCAGGGCTTTGGCACCAGCCCCTCCCCACTCAGCAACTCCTGCTCAGGTCCCAGTCACTTGTCTTGCTGAGGTGCCCTCTCTGTTGTCCTTCCCCCTGAGGCAACACCCACTCAGGCCTCAGGCCCTACCCCCATAGCAGTGTTAGGGGAATCTCCTCTTATGACTCCTTCCCCTTCTCAGGTGCAGGCTGACCTTTCCCCTTGCCAGCCAGATCCCCCAGTCTTGCAGTCTGATTCAGCCAGCATCTCCCAGTCACTCCCTCACAGGAAGTGGGAGTTCCTATCTCCCTTCCCAAGTCCCTGTCCCCACACAGCATTCAGGGCTTTTCCCCCAAGGGAAGTGGTTCTCTCCTCTGGTGAGACAACCAGAGTGCATGTCCCCTTCTCCATTTCAGATCTCAATCAAGTTAAAGAAAAATTGGGGAAGTTCTCCATAGACTCATCAAAGTTTAGTGAAGGCTTTTGGGACATATCCCTACAATTGGAGCTTTCTTGGGCTGATTTGCATTTCCTTTTCTCTACCTGTTGTTCCACTGAGGATAAGAGGAGAATCTGGGAAGAAGCCCAAAAATTTGGGGATCATTTGGCTAGCAATGACTCCAGAAAATACACCCCAGGGACAGCTGCTCTTCCCACTGGTGAACCTGGATGGGATTATCAAATTGCGGAGGATAGAGAGAAGAGAAGACCATATGGTACTTTGCCTGTTTGAAGGCCTTAAGAACTGCATTTCAAAAGCAAGTAAATTATCAGAAAATTAGGGAAATTACTCAGATAGATAAGGACAACACAGCCCTTTTCCTAGATCAACGGCTCTCAACCTGTGGGTTATATTCAATTTGTAACAATGAAAATATATCCTGTATATCAGATATTTACATTACGATTCATAACAGTAGCAAAATTACAGTTATGAAGGAGCAAAGAAAATAATTTTATGGTTGGGGGTCACCACAACATGAGGAACTGTATTAAAGGGTTGTGGCATTAGGAAGGTTGAGAACTACTATCTTAGGTAGACATATAGAAGCTATTAAAAGGTAAACATTTAGATTCTGACTCTATAGAAGGGGCAGCAATCCTTAACATGTATTTCATTAATCAGTATGCCCCAGATATTAGGAGGAAACTGGAAAAATTGGCAATGGGACCCCAAACACCTCAGGCCCAATTACTGGAGACAGCCTTTGGAATCTTTAGTAACAGAGACCTGGTTGCAGCAGAGGAGAAAGAACACAGGGAATGAACCAGAGACAGAGAACATGCATCTGCCGTCAGGCCTTCCCAAAGCGTCTTTGTTTCAAGGCCAGAACCTTATCCAGGCCTCCATTCCTTTCTCCTCACTGCTTTCTCTTTGTTATTAAATGTGTAGAAGAGCAGAAAGTCAAAGTCACCTAAAGGACTGCCACTTCTGCGCCATTTTTTAAACCAGGAGACCCACAGAAAAGAGCTCTCCTATTCATTCCAATATTCTCCAAAAGATTTGCAATCTGGGAATGTTTCTCTGTAAACTCCCAGTTTAAGGACAACAAAACAGTTTTCTGGGAGGCTGTAGCTGAGAATCTGCCCCTTCCCTCTTGCGTTTACATCCGAACTGATTTTACCTGCAGGAAACACCTCTTTTTTCCTAATGAGAAGGTGAAATGCCACATCCATTCTTTCCACTGTTTTTTTAAAAAATCATCTGTGCCCCCCCCCCCCCCCCCAGCCCCAAGACACACCCCTCACACAGCCTCTCTTGGCTCTCTCTACAGCTGCCCTCCACACCTGGTATTCATTTTGGTTATGTTCTGTTCACATTTCTATACTAATATGTTCTACTCACCATTAGAATATAACAACCTTGAGGACAGGGATGATTACATTCTTAGCCTTGTATCCCCAGAGTGTAGCACAGGACCTGCCACAAGGAGGTGCTTAATAAATGCCATCTGAATTGGTTGATTCCTTTCTAGATTGCTCATATTCTCTGCCATTAGAATGAGCCATTGCACAATAAGCGTTTTTGTCTCCATCCGGGACCATGGCTCACAAAGAAAGTTCATCAAAGGCAACAGAGATAAAAAGAAAATTTGATTCACATTAGCAACTTGGTCTAAATTGTACAGAGATGGGAACATTTTCTTCCTCTAAAGCTAACCAGTCATCCAGCCTGTCAGGTGGAGAATAATGAAGGAAGAGGAAAGGACGCTGAACATCTTGAAGCATTAGAGAAATAGAAATGATTGTGAATAGAAGACCTAGCACTCGCTGAACATCTTGAAGCATTAGAGAAATAGAAATGATTGTGAATAGAAGACCTAGCACTCAGATACTGCTCTAAGATTTCCAAAGGGCTTTACATGCGTAATGTGATTTGATCCTCCCCAGAACCCTACAGAGTAGCTGCCATTATTATGCACAGAGAGGCACTGAAGGGTTTAGTGTTTTGCCCTGTATCACAAACTGGGCAAATGTCTGATGCAAGATTTAACTCAGATCTTTTTGACTCTAAGTAGCAGAATTTGAATTCTTATTTTGGACGATTAAAGGAGATATAATTAGAGAGGAAGAAAAAGGGACCCAAAGTGAAATAGACAAATGCAAAGGTACATTAATAGTGAGAGAAAAACAGAGATGCCAGAGATATGAAGAGATCTAGAGAAAGAAGTCAGAATGCCTATCTGATAAGGACCATTTGCAATTTCCATAATCCATTTCCCATAATCCTACACTGAAATCCTAAACCACCATTTAATTCCTCATCCGCCTTTCAGTGAAGCTCCTTGGAAAGAAATATTGTGAAGGAGAAGTGTGTGTGTGTGTGTGTGTGTGTGTGTGTGTGTATATGTAAGTCTGAACCCCATTGCCTCCACCCCTGTTCTTTGATGTGCAGACTCACAGAGGTTTACATCTGAGACTGCACTTATAGTCAAAAGGTTCCTGCTATATTTACTCCTCAGGATGCAACAGGACCAGGAGAACAATGTTCATATAATCTAATGAAATTCTGGAAGGAAAATTCAATCCAATTTTCTCTTGCTTTGAGCTCAGCAGAATCTCACTTGAGTAGCAAACACCAAACCCCCACATATCACTCAAGGGGAAACCAGAGCATTTACATATCTCTGAGCATGACAGGCTTAGACATCAGTTTTTAAAAAAATATCCCCAAGAATTCATTTTTTTTCCCTCTAGCTGGCTTTCAAACATATCTCTGACATACCAAGAAATGCAGCACTAATGATTCCTGAGTTCCCAGCTGAAGCCTAGGCAGCCATGTTAGGGTTCTCTAGTCTGGAACACAAAGACCTGGATTTATAGTGTCAGTATGGACATTGAGGTACAGAATATGAAAGGGGAAGGGAAAAATGACAGTGAATCCTAGTAACTCATCTCTGGGGATTTTCAGTGGCAAGACTTCTGTGGAAGGAAGAAGTACAAGAGAGAAAGAGAGAAGTAAGGAAATTTTTTTTTTCTAGAAATAGAGACAGAAACAAAGCTAGAGAGAAACAGACAGAAACAGAAACAAAAGAGTGAGATAGACAGAAAAACAGAGAGAGACAAAGAGAAAGAATATTCTGCATTTACAGCTTTGTAAGACAATCAGAGAGATGAAAATTGATTTGCAAAAGTAAAAGTTGGGGAGGGGAGAGAAGGATTGGAGTATTATTGGGTATAGCAATGGGGGCTTCCCTATTTGCCATTTCTTTAAAAAGAGAAAGCTTTGAAAAATCAAATCAATTAAACCCAACTTCATACAGAGGCACTTACCTATAACTCCTGCAGTCCTTGGTGGGCTGACTTGTAAAAACTTCTGCTCTTGTAAAACTACTGATTCTCACTGAATACAGAGGGAGAAAGCTTCCAATCACCAGGTCCCCATCTCTGCTGAGGCTGGGGCTGATTTTGGAAAAGCAGAGAGGCTTCTCACTCCTGCATACTGAAGCAGGAAGCTGTAGGAGCAGTGTCAAGAGCAGGGTAGGAAGCAGCCAGAAAGTGTCTCTATGAAATAGGAGTGCTCTCTCCCTGAGCATTGTCCAAAGCCCCAAGACTGGAAGGAACCAGTATAAATGCAGCTGATGTCCAGTTGCGTCCTCCATCTATAACTGAGGAAACACAAATCCCACTAGTAAGGCCCTAGTCCAGGACAAGGACAATGATGTAAGACCAAGGGCTTAATTTATCAGGCTCCTGTGGCATTTTGCCAGCACTGTGACCCTCAGTACTTTTGCAGTTAGGTAAGGAAGGAGCCACTCCTTTCAACTCTCACCCCCTGCTCAGTTGGAGAGACATCTGGGATCATCAGGAGCTCTGGGAACTGTCTTTGTTCAGAGGATCTCCAGCTGTGTCTCTGCGTCCAGGGGAAAAACAGAAGTGGAATAACATGTTTTGCCCTGTCCCTACCATTTCCCAGCAGAGGTCACAGGATGGGTGAAACTTTGGAGTCTCAGTGGCCCCTCATCAACTTGCTGCACTTTTCATGTGTATCTGTGTGATAGCTGGGCTGCAGGGACTCTGTGGCATGTCCATGTTGCCGATTCAAGGAAGAGGCTCTGGTGGGGCATCCTAGATCTGACTGTATCAGATAGAACTCAATGTGAATAAGCAATACCAAACACTTTCAGCCCAGGGAGCTGCACTGATAACTGACCACTCATGGCCACAATGTCCACCATGTTTTTTGAATAAGAGATCATGTGCATCTGGGCTCATGTACCCACAATCCAGAGCAATATCTCCCTAAGTCCTATCTACAGACATGCTCACAAAGTTCCTTTCTCGCCATACTCAGGATCATAGAAGCTTAGAGATGGCAGTTGTCTAGTCCCAACTTGTAACAAACAGAATTTCCTTCTACAAAGATCAACCTTGGAGACATACCCGTGCCTCAAGTTCTCTGCTTCATTAGGGCCATATTCATAAACTCTTGGGATGCACACTTTCTCTGTGGGTCATAGAATCATGGGATTTAGAATGGGAAGGGACCTTAAAAGCAGTCTAACATTTGTATCCCCATTTGAAAGATGAGACTGAGGCTCATAGAGGTAAAGCAACATATACAATAAGCAGCATATGCCAAATATAAAAGTTCAGAATTTTTTAATTTTTCAGTTCTTATTTGAATTTGACACAAAAAATGTAAATTCTTTGGTCTAGTGATGTTCATATGAGTGCTATTAAGGTTTCAGCTAAGTCTTACTTCCTGTCTTGGGGCTGTTGTCATAGAAAACTAGAATTTTATGAAAATCTATTTTGTCAGATATTTTTAATGGAGAAGGGGATTTCTGCAAGTGACCTGAACTGGAGAAGCAAATCCACTAGAAGGTGCTCAGAAACCCTGCTCACTCCAGTATCCCTAAGAGGAGAGATCTCCAGAGGAACTCTGGACTGCATCGGAAGAGGCTTCAGACATTGGACAACTGTATTGAGGTGGGATGAGTAAGCATGGCACCTTGGTCAGCATCTTCCCTTCCCTGAAATGATTCCTAATCTCCCTGTTCCTGAGCCTGGAGTAAATGCAACCTTGATTCCTCCTTTTCAGTCACCTGCTTTGACTTTTGCTCCACCACCAACAGCAATGACTGATAATTCCTTTGTTCATGGAACCCAGTGTATTCCAGTCCTAATCCCTGAGGGTCTTCATCATGAATCAAGTGATCGGTTTTCATAGAAAAGCCTATCTATTTTTATGCCTCATTTTCCACCTTGTACAATTAATTTCTTTTATAATCAAACATGTCTTCACTATCAGACACGAGACTTCATTATATGAGCATTTAAAGATTTTTTTTGTCCCTCCCCCCCCCCCCCAAAATGGTTTTGTGACTTCACCAGGATAGTATATCTTTCTAGAGGTCTTTACTCTGACTTTTAGGAATCAGGAAGATGATTTCCAATCTGACCTCAGACCTTTACTAGATGAGTGACTCTGGGCAACTCATTTAACTTCTGCTTGTTTCAGTTTCCTCCAGTGCAAAATGGTGACAATACCATCTGTCATCTAGGGAAGGACCAAATAAGACAGTATTTGAAAAGGGATCCGTGAAATTCAAAGAACCATATAAACTCCAGCTATTCTCATTTATCAAAGCAGACAGAGGTGTTTTGTCTGCAAATATAATCTTAGACATTAATTCTTAACTTGGGGTCCATGCTTCTCCTCTGATCATCATCTACTTTTTCTTTCTTTCTTTCTTTCTTTCTTTCTTTCTTTCTTTCTTTCTTTCTTTCTTTCTTTCTTCCTTCCTTCCTTCCTTTCTTTCTTTGCTTTTTGGAGGGCAATTGGGATTAAGTGACTTGCCCCAAGTCACAGGGCTAGTTTTGTGTTAAGTGTCTGAGGCCAGATTTGAACTCAGGTCCTCCTGACTCCAGAGCCAGTACTCTATTCACTGTGCCACTCAGCTGCTCTGTACAGAGACTTATTACTGCCTGGAAAATGAAATATAAGTTCCTTTATTTACTTGTCAACCAAGATCTCACCCATCAATCTTTCTAGCTCCATTGGACACTTTTTTCCCTCCCTCATTTTTCGGTGCAACCAAATGGTCATTCTCTGTTCTTCAGAAATACACACAGACACCCTGACTGCCCCCCCCCCCCACACACATATGCACATGCCTACATACACACCCCACTACATTCTTATACCTGTGCTTTTGCAGTGGTTTGGAAAATGCTACCAACAGGACATGATTTATTGTTTTGGTGATTTCTAGACTTAAGGAAATGATGGAGAAAATGTTAAAGGGGCAGATCAATTCAAAAAGTCTGTGGCACATTGCCAGGGAGCTCCTTGTCAAACATTTACCAGCACAAAGCTGGGTTCTCTGACGACATGCGGGGAGCTGGAAGTTAGCCGAAATTCAAATATCAGTGAGGTGGTGAATCATCGGCTTCCTATGCGCATGGGTGTTATTGAAACATTTCATGCCTCTGGCAGGAATTGTGAGGCAATATCCTAAAATAATTTCAGCCTTGGGAACCCACTTTTCTCTTTATCCCTTCCTGGGTGTTCCTTTCTGGCCTCAGCAGGATCACATAACACTTGGGAATAAAGATGCAGCCCAGTAACCCAGCACTCGATGCCAGGATGG
>CM053587.1:353846440-353865437 GCA_028646515.1 Pseudochirops corinnae
CTATCTATGTATCTAGTATCTGTCTATGTATCTATCATCTATCTATCTCACTATCTGTCTGCCTATTCTCTCTCTCTCTCTCTCTTCTCCCCTCTCCCCCCCCCCCGTCTCTGTCACTCTCACTCTGTCTCTCTCCCTCTCCCTTCTACCTGAAGCTGACTCTCATATGGTCAGAACTGAAGTCTCTTTTTGACATACTAGTTGTCTTCTTCTCAGTGTTGTCCCATTGATCAATGTATTTCCTCAGATGTGGTGCTCAGAATTTCACATGATGAACCAGATGTAGTAGGATAAGGTAGCATATGATGGTCCTGTCCCTTGCCTGGTATTAGACAAATGACTCTTTTTAAAAATAGTATTTTACCTTTCCCCAATTGCATGTTAATTTTGTAAAACATTTAAACAAATTTTGAGCTCCAAAATCTATCCCTCTCTCTGTACCACATCTCCAGCCTTGAGGTTGTCAACAATCGAATATAGTTTATGATGTGCAATTATGTAAAACATTTCTATATTAATCATATTGTACAAGAAGTCCTGAATAAAAGAGAATGAAAAAAAGAATAGCGTGTTTGCATCTGTATTTAGACAGTGTTTGTTCTTTCTCTGGAGGTGGATAGTATGCCTTGTCATGAATCTATTGGGATTATCTTGAATTGTTGTATTGCTGAGAATAGCTAAGTCTTCTATAGTTCTTCCACATACAGTATTGCTGTTCCTATGTCCAATGGTCTCTTGGTTTTCCTCACTTTACTTTACATTAGTTCACTTAAGTCTTTCCAGGATTTTCTGAAATCACCCTGCTTGTCATTGCTATTAGCACAATAATATATCATTATAATCATATGCTAAAGTTTATTTAGCCCAGTGATTCTCAACTTTTGGGTTGCAACCCCTTTGGGAGTCAAACGACCCTTTCGCAGAGGCCACAGGGGTCACCTAAGACCATCAGAAAACACATATTTCTGATGGTCTTAGGAACCGAGACACTGCTCTTCTATCCATCTCCAGGTGGGTCCACCCACATACAGATACACCCACATATGAGTATTAAAGGGTTGTGGCATTAGGAAGGTTGAGAACCACTGGTTTAGCCATTTCACAATTGATGGATATTCTCTTGATTTCCAATTCTTAGACAACACAAAAAGCTGCTATAAATATTTTTGTAGAAATGATCCTTTCCCCATTTTTGATCCTTTTGAGATATAGGAATAGCAGTGGTACTGCTTTATAGCCCTTTGGATGTAGTTCCCAACTGCTCTCCAGAACTGTTGGATCAATACACAACTCCATCAACTTTCTATTACTGTTCCCTTTTTCCCACATCTTCTCCAACATTTATCATTTTCCTTTGTTTGTCATAATTGCCAATCTAAAAGGTATGAGGTGGTACCTCTGAGTTGTTTGAATGTGCATTTCTCTGATCAATAGTAGATACAAAACCCTTAAAGCAGCCTTAGCTCTCATTAACTTACCTGACTGTGAAATAGTTAAATTGTCCGGATCTCTTTTTCCACTAATAACATTACGTCCCATCTCACAAACCCTACTTTAGATTTTGTTTTTCAAATGAACTGCTATATATTTGTATATCTCCGAAAAGACAGTTGTAAAGTTGATTTTTGAACAAACATGCAATACCTTACTTTTAACCCTATTAACATTCCTCTGACTACATTGTGCCCAATATTCTACCCAATAAAAAGATTTTGGCAAGCTCAGGACTCTGTCATTGAGTATATTAGTTATCTTATTCAGGTTTGTGTTAGCTACATAATTGATTACAATGTCTCCATTGCATGTTCTGAAAGCACTGATGAAAAATATGTACAGAACAGTACAGTGTAGAAGAGAGAGCACTTGCCCCCTAAGTGAAGATGTATGAGGGTGATTCACTGATCCAGGGGTCAGGTTACATTGGGCTTGGAGAAGAGGTTAGTGTGGAAAATGTGGTGTTGCTATAGACTTAATTTTAGGAGAATCAATAATATCAGTTGTGGTATAAAGAAAATTATATTGGGTGGAGTCAAGATGGCAGCATAAAAACAAGAACGTATTGATCTTGGTGCCAATTGATGCAAATATGTACAAAAGATGACTAAACAAATTATAGAGCTACAGAACCCACAAAATATCAGAATGAATAAGTCTCATGCTGAGGACAACCTAGCAAACTGACAGGAAGGGTCTATCAAACCAGGTTGGAAGCGGAGTGCAGTCACACAGGTGGGCACAGACTGGTCAGAGCAGACCTCAGGGATCTGAGTCACTGGAAGCTGTGGCAATTTCCATACTTCTCAACCCATAAATGCCAAAAAGAAAGAAAAAGATCAGTGGGGAAACTCTGTTGGAACTGACTGAGAGAAGAGTGCAGTTAGGCCCCTGCCCTGTTATGGAGGTGGCTGCAGTCATTGCCACAGTGGCTGCTTCTGGAGTCCACAGATGGTGGAGAGACCAAGTGGCTGACCAGAGGGTAATTGGACTAGTCTCTTTGCTGGTGCTGAGGCAGGACTCTCTTGCTTTGCACTGTTTGCATCTGGGTTGCAATCATGGGTGTTGGTCTTGGGGTGAGGAGTGCTGGTGTGACAGAGCTTGTGACAGAGCAGTGGAGAGCTGGTCCTCCTCACAGTTCTGAGGAAGGTGCCTAGAAGAGCCTCTGAAAATCACTGCTCAAAACCCCAGAAATTTGGGACATAACACTCTCCACTCTGGAAGCAAAGTTCTACTGTGGCAAAAACTCAAAAGTCAAGTAATTGGATGGTGAGATGAGCAAACAGAGGAAGAGAAATCAGGCCGTAGAATCTTTTTTTGGTGACAGAGCAGGTCAAAACATAGAATCAGAAGAAGATAACAAAATAAAAACTCCTGAATCAAAAGCCTCCAAGAAAAATACGAATTGATCACAGGTCATGAAGGAATTTGAGAAGGATTTTGAAAATCAAGTAAGAGAAATAGAGGAAAAATTGGGAAGAGAAATGATAGTATTGCAATAAAATCATGAAAAACAAGTCAACAGCTTGCTAAAGGAGACAAAAAAAAACCTGAAGAAAATAACACCTGAAAAAATAGACTAACTGAAATGGCAAAAGAGGTCCAAAAAAGCCAAATGAGGAGAAGAATGCTTTAAAAAGCCAAATTGCCTTGATGAAAAAGGAATTTCAAAAACTCACAGGAGGCAATAATTCCTTCAAAATTAGATTGGAACAAATGGAAGCTAATGGCTTTATGTGATATCAAGATATTATAAAACACATCCAAAAGAATGAAAAATTAGAAGGCAGCTTGAAATATCTCATTGGAAAACCACTAACATGAAAAATATATCCAGGAGAGATAATTTGAAAATTATTGGGCTACCTAAAATCCATGATTAAAAAAAGAGCCTAGACATCATCTTTCAAGTAATTATCAAGGAAAACTGCCCTGATATTCTAGAACCAGAGGGCAAAATAGATATCAAAAGAATTCATGATCAATTCTTGAAAAAGATCTCAAAAAGAAAGCTCCTAGGAATATTATATACAAATTTCAGAGTTCCTAAGTTGAGGAGAAAATATTACAAGCAGTCAGGAAGAAACAATTTGAACATTGTGCAAATGCAACCAGGGTAACACAAGATCTAGCAGCTTCTACATTAAAGGATTGAAGGTCTTTAAATATGATATTCCAGAGGACAAAGGAGCTAGGATGAAAACCAAGGATTACCTACCCAGAAAAAGTGAGTATAATACTTCAGGGGAAAATATGGACATTCAATGAAATTGAGGACTTTCAAGCATTCTTAATCAAAAGACTAGAGCTGAACAGAAAATTTGAGTTTCAAATGCAAGAATCAAGAGAAGAATGAAAAGGTAAACAGGAAAGAGAAATCATAAGGAATTTATTAAAATTGCATTGTTTACATTCCTACAGTGAAAGACAACATTTGTAGAGCATGAGACTTTTCTCAATATGAAGATAGTTGAAGGGAATATATATATGTATATATGCATATATATGTATGTATAGGTATGTGTATGTGTGTATATGTGTGTGTACATGTATATATAGACAGAGGGCATCGGGTGAGTTGAATATGAAGGGACGATATCTAAAAAATAAAATTAAGAGGTGAGAGAGGCATATATTTGGAGAAGGAGAAGGGGAGAGATGGAATAGGGTAAATTATCTTACATAAAAGAGGCAAGAAAGAGCTATTACAATGGAGAGGAAGGGTAGGGAGGTGAAAAGGAATGAGTCAACTTTGTTCCCTTTGGATTTGGCTTAAGTAGGTAATAACATACACACTCCATTGGGTATCTAACCTACAGGAAAGTTGGGAGGAAGGTGATAAGAGGAGGAAATGATAGAAGGGAGGTCAGACTGGGGTAGTCAGAAGTAAAACACTTTTGAAAGGGGACAGAGTCAAATGTAAGAAGAAATGGGGAGTGGGATTGGATGGAGGAAAATATAGTTAGTCTTTCACAACATGAGTATTATGGAAATGCTTTGCATAACTATGCATGTATAAACTGTATTGAATTGCTTGTCTTCCCAGTGGGGGTAGGTGAGAAGGGAAGAACGGAGAAAATTTGGAACTCAATTTTTTAAAAACAGATGTTAAAAAATTGTTGTTACATGGAACCAGGAAATAAGATATACAGGCAATGGGGTATAGAAATTTTTCTTTCCCTACAAGGAAGTAAGGAGCAGGGGTAATGGAAGAAATAGGGGGGATATATGAGTAGGCAGATTGTAGGAAGAAGTAATCAGTATGTTTGCCATCTTTGTGTGGGGGTAGGAGAGAGATGGGGAGAAAATTTGGAACTCAAAATCTTGTGGAAATGAATGTTGAAAAGTAAAAATAAATAAACAAATTCTAAAAAAGAAAATTATGTGTGAGAAACTAAAAAGTCAAAGCACCACACGTTTCTGCTAAAATCAGTTCATACCAACTCTAGAGAGTTAATTGTTAAATTTTCAGAGAGAGCAATTACACCTTGGAAATTGGAAAATGCTGCCGAGAGGGTTGGATTTATTGCTTTGGTGATTTCTAGACTTAAGGAACTGATGGAGAAAATGTTAATGGAGCAGATCAATTGAAAATTTTTTGGCACATTTTCAGGGATTTCTTTGCCAAACATTTATCAGCACAAACCTGGGTTCTCTGACAACATGTGGGGAGCTGGAAAAAGAAGCAGCTGAAATTCAAATATTAATGAGGTGGTGAATCATAGACTTCTGATGTTTATGTGTGTTTTTATTGAAACATGCTTCTATCAGGAATTGTGGGGCAATGTCATGGAATAATGTCAGCCCTTAGAACCCACTTTTTTCTTTATCCCTTCCTGGGTGTTCCTTTCTGGCCTCAGCAGGATCACATAGCACTTGGGAATGAAGATGCAGCCCAGTAACCCAGCACTCGATGCCAGGATGGTGAAGATCTCTACAACAACCATGGCCTTGCCTTTGGTGCTCTGGTATGTGGGGAGGAAGGAGACCCACACACTGCAGAACACCAACATACTGAATGTGATGAACTTGGCTTCATTGAAGGTATCAGGTAGACTTCTGGCCAGGAAAGCCACAGTGAAGCTCCCCAGGGCTAGGAAGCCCATGTAGCCCAGGACACAGTAGAAGGCAATATCAGAGCCCTCATTACACTGGATGATGATGTGACCAGGTTCAGAGTGTGGGTCCATGTCTGGGAAAGGGGGAGAAGTTCCCAGCCAGATGCCACAGAGAATCACTTGGATTCCAGAGCAGATGAGGACAATGGCATTGGACACCCTAGACTGTACCCACATCCTAATTCGACTCCCTGGTCTTGTTACCTTGAAGGCCAGGACCACCATGATGGTTTTTGCCAAAATGGAGGACACGGCCACAGTGAAGACAACTCCAAAAGTTGTTTGTCTGAGGAGGCAGGTGGCTGCAGTGGGACGGCCAATGAAGAGCAAGGAGCAGAGGAAACAGAAGGTGAGGGAGATGAGGAGAATATAGCTGAGAGTTCGATTATTGGCCTTGACAATGGGAGGATCTTGAAACTTTATAAACCCCCAGAGAACAAGGGCTGTCAGGAGAGAGAAAGAAACAGCGATCAATGCTAGTGTTATCCCCAAAGGGTCTGTAATATTCAGGAAAGTCACAGCCTTGGGGAAGCAGTGATCTCTGTCCTTATTTGGATACTCATCTTCTGGACACTTCACACAGTGGTCCACATCTGAAGAAGAAAGAAATCCAGTGAGATCCTATCTTGTACAGGAGGATCTACTGCTAGTGACTTGCCTCTGAGATTACTTTCCATCTACTCTATACATCTTCTCATTACCTTATTATTCACATATTGGGTTCCCTATTAAAAGGTGAACTCCTTGAATGCAAGAATTATTTTTGTTGCTCTATGGACCCCCAGCACTTAGCTTTAATAAGGTGCTGAATAGACCCTCCTGCTTCTTGTCTGATCTGTAATTAGTGCATGACATTTTGCTGCTGATTGCTTGTATTGTGATTAACATAGTGTTTGACCTAAATAAACCAGGTATTCTAGAGCCAGTTTTCTCTGGGTTTGACTTTAGGAGATCATTTGTTAACAGAGGATTCACTGTAGCAAAATACTTTTTGATGCTTTATTAACAACAACAACAAAAAGAAAATAACTCCAATCCTAAGAATCCCTGAGAGACTTCATCATGAATTAAGTGATCTGCATTCAATGAAACACTAATCCTAATTTTTCTCCTGGTTTACTTAATTTGTTTTCATAATCAAACATATCTTTATTATCAGACCTGAGACTTGAGTATGAGTATTAAAAATTTGTTGTTTTTCCCCCTTTTTTTGGTTTATATATTTATTTAGCTTTTAATTTTTTCACAGTTACACATAAAAACAATTTTCACATTTGTTTTTAGAATGCTGACTTCCAAATTTTTGCCCTTACTCACTCTCCCCCCTCCCCCACTGAACAAGGAAGCAATTCAATATGTATTATACATACATAGTCATGCAAAACGTACTCAAAATAATCACGTTGTGAATGAAAGCAGTCAAAAATACTCATGAAAAATAAAGGGAGTAAAAAAACTTTGCTTCAGTCTGTATTCAAACACAATCACTTCTTTCTTTGGGGATGGAGAGCATTTTACCCCACATGTCCTGCAGAGTTTTCTTAGACCACTGTATTTTGTGAGAATAAGTGACTCAGAGCTGATCATGGTACAATACAGCTGTTACTTTGTACACTTCACTTCCTATCAGCCCATGCAAGTCTGTTCAGGTTTTTCTGGGAGCATTCTGCTCATCCTTTCTTAGGGTACAATATCATTCCATCATAAGCACATACCACAACTTATTCAGCCATTACCCAGTTGATAGGTATCCCCTCAGTTTCTAATTCTTTGAGCAAAAAGAGCTGCCATAAATATTTCTGTACTTGTAAGCCCTTTTCCTTTTCTTTTTTTATGTCTTTGGGGATGTAGACCTAATAGTGGTATTTCTAGGTTAAAGGTTATGTATGGTTTTTATAGTCCTTTTGGCATAGTTCCAAACTGCTCTGCAGAATGATTGGATCAGTTCAGAACTCCACCAGTAGTGTGTGAAAGTCTCATTTTTCCCACCTCCACTCCAATAGTTCTCATTTACCTTTTCTGTCCTATTAACAAACCTAATAGGTATGAAGTAGTACCTCAGAATTATTTTAATTTGTATTTCTCTAATCAATATTGAGTTAGAGTATTTTTTATAAGGCTAGAGTTAGCTTTAATTATTTCACCTAAAAAGTGATCATATCTTTTGATCTTTTATCAATTGGGGAATGGCTCTCATTTTTATAAATATGTGTGAGTCTAGATTTGAACTCAGGTCCTCCCTACTCCAGGGCTGGTGCTCCATTCACTGTGCCACATAGCCACCCCAGTCTTTCCACTTCTATTTTAACTTCTGGTTATGGAAAAAACAGGGCCGTTTTCTTGATAATTTTTGAAAGATAATATCTAGTCTCTTTTTTTGTTATGGTTTCAGGTATTTTCATAATTTTTAAATTATCTCTCCTCAATCTATTTTCAAATCAGTTGTTTTTCCAATGGGATATTTTTTAAAAAAATTCTTTTGATTTCATTTTATTGTTTCTCAATTTCTCATCAAGTTATTAGCTTCCATTTGTTCCATTCTTATTTTTAAGGAATTGTTTTCTTCAGTGAAGCTTTTAGACATACTTTTTCATTTTGCCAATTGTCCTTTTTAAGGCATTCATTCTCTTCATTGATTTTTTTGGACCTATTTTACAATTTGTCCAAGTCTTTCTTTTAAAGTGTCATTTTCTTCAGTATTTTTTTTTGTGTGTGTCTCCTTTACCATATTGTTAACTCATTTTTCATGGTTTTCTTGCATCACTCTCATTGCTCTTCTCAATTTTTCCTCTAGCATTCTTACCTGATTTTCATAATCCTTTTTGAGCTCTTCCATGGTCTACAACCAATGCATATTTTCCTTGGAGGGCTTTGAATGTAGGAGCTTTGACTTAGTTATTTTCTTCTGAGTGTGTGTTTTGGTCTTCCCTGTCACTATAGTACCTTTCTATGGTCAGAATTTTTCTCTGCAGGTTGTTCATTTTCCCAACTTATTATTTGATTTTTAACTCTTTTTTAAAGTATGCCTCCATTACTATGGTGGAAGGCACACTGTCTCAAGCTTCAGGGGTTTTGTGCATCTGTTTTCAGAGATACTTCTAAGAACCTGCAAGTTTTCAGCTCTTCCAAGGTGGTGTGATCAAAGACAAGGTGTTTATTACTCTCCTGGCCTGTGTTCTGGTTTGTGAGCAACCATAAGCACTCTTTTCTGCCCTGGAACTGTGAGGAAGGTCCTTATTCCCCTTCAGCCATAAGCCCTGTTGTGTTAATGTGCCTCCTCAGCCTGGCCCTGCCACCTGGGATTGCCCCCTTGTCTGAATAAAACTATGTAGTCCTGCCTTAGGGCTACCAAGGTAACCCCTGTAATCCCCTTTTGATCAATTGATGAATCCCCTTATCATGTGTCAGCTGAGAACTCTGGAAGCACCTGCTGCTGCCACCACTGCTGATTCAGTCACCCACAAAGAGTGCTTCTGGTTTGTTGTAACTGGGGCTGTGATGGTACAGTATGCACTAGCATGTACTCCACTGTCTTCAAGTGTGATAGAACTTTCCTGCTGACCTTCTAAGTCATCTTTGGCATTTGTGGGCTTAGAGGTCTGCAGCCTGCCACTGCTTCCAGTGATTCAGTTACTCCAAGGCCTACTCCAGGTTTCCTGGGGCCAACTCTGCACTGGCACAGTCTGCACTGAGCTGCTCTCTTCTCACATTCTGGTGTAGCAGACCTTTCCTGGTGGCCTTCCAACTTGTCCTGGGCTGAAAATTTGTTTCATTCCATCTTTATGTGGATTCTGCTGCTCCAGAATTTGCTTAGCATCTTTTATAAAGGTATTTGGAGAGTTTGGGGGAGAGTTGAGGTGATTACCTGTGACCTCCATCTTGGCTTCACCTCCTCATTTCTTTTGTTTCTTAAACTGAGGTTGTGATTTCACTAGTATAGTAAATCTTTCCTATGTCTTTATGCTGACTTTGTGAGGCAGCAAGGATTCAGGAAGATGTGAGTTCAAATCTGGCCACAGATCTTTACAAGCTGAGTGACCTTGGGTACATCACTGACTAGGAGACATGGCAGAAAGTCCTTTGAAGGAATGGAGTCAGAAATAACAACAGCAGCCATCACTTACTACTGAAGACTGGTGCATTTTATGACCTTCTTAACACCAGTACTGTCTTCTGTTTACCTAAACACTACTGTAATGGTAATTCATTTAAATTTGAAGACCCCTTTTTTTGTTAAGTAACTAAGGGCTAAGTACCTCTGTGAAAGAGACAGAAGGTGTGAACTCTGTCTCCTGTTGCTGACATAACAGGAAGGGGTTGGCAGAGACAGGAAGCCAATGTATGTGTGTGTATATAAGAAGATAGCCAGAGAGAGACAGTCAGAATCAAGATTTTTTTTCTTCTTGCAGGCTTCTGGTGGAGGAAGCAGAATTTCCCCAGCATCTGGAAGCTGGGCTGCTACTTGCTGGACTGAGAACTGAGTTGGAGTTTTCTATGAGACCAGAATCTGGTGAAGGCTGAAGTTGCTGCTGAGAAGGCCACCTGTAAGGCTGAGACTTCATGCCAAGAAGGCTGCTTGGAAGGCTGAGATTTCTTCTGGGGCTAGTCCAACTGCTGGAGGACTGAAGAAGCATGACTGGGCTGCTAAGACCTTGTTTGTTTGTGGCTTGGTTGATCCTTGAGTTCTTGGCAACGGAAGTTGTGAAGGTTTTGAGATGTGCTCAACCCTGTGAACTTCAGTGTGTAGCAAGAACTGCCTGGAGGACTGGACAAGAACCTGGGAACTATCTGCCTCTGCATCCATGTGACTGGTGGATTCAGGTAGGAGCTGGGACCATGGAAGGAGATCCAGGGAATCTGAGAGACTCCTTTAGTCAAGATGAAGATAAGGCCTCTCCTTGGATATTGAATGTGTGATGAAATTGAAGTTTACTAGAGACCAAGGGGTGGAGGGTTTGTGTCATTTTTCTAATGATTGTATTTTGCGATTAATGATACTTGGTAATTGTGAATCTGAATAAGTGACTGATTGAGTCAACTGGTGGAGGGTTTGTGTATTTTCTAATGATTGTATTTAGTGAGTAATGATATTTAGTGACCGATTTTTAGATAAGTGACTGATTAAGTTAACCTATGATTGTCCCATGAATGGAAAGTTGCCTATTGTATTGTGAGATGACTGAATGACTGAGAGAGGAGGCAAACCTCCTTAGGGATATCAGATGATTTTCTTTTGTTCTTTGTTCTAAATACTGTGACCACTTTGGTGAAAACTATGTGGCCATTTTAGTGTTAAGCTGTTGTGCACACTATATTGTGATTTCCTGTGATAAGATGTAATGTTGTGAATATTATATTGTGATTTGTTGTGAATATTTGCTTTTATATGTTATGGAATAAATGGAGTGTTCACTATACTGTGTAATCAGAACTTTAAAAGCTGTTCACAGTAGCATTCTTTTGGGAAGCTGCTTGTGCCTGGCATTACTACAACATAGCTTCTTGCACTCTAACAACAAACATTGGCATTCCTTAGAACACGTCACTGTAACAAGAGATAGAATGTGAGAGTGACAAAGGCAATATATAGTGCAGAGTGCTGGACTGATCATAGACTTATCTTCTCCAACCTCAATATTTGCATTCAACAACAGTAGCCCCAAAGTAAGGCATCTACCAGAAGACTTAATGTCAAAGGATTAGAGTGCTTCTCTGGGTGGGAACAATTTGTTGCTAACTTGAAGGGAAAGCTGAGCTAACACATATTTGGCAACATTGGAGCAGATTTGATGCAAAACACTGCATTCACTCATCTGGGTCAAGACTGGTTGGATGAAAATGATGGGGAAATTCAGAAGCTGCTGAATGAAAAATGAGAACTCTATTGGATTTTACAGCAGGATAGTTCATCCATCTATAAGAAAGCAGCACTTAAATTCATCAAAAGTAAAGTACAAATGAATTTTAGAGAGACAGAGGAATCTTGACTCAGTAAAAAGGTAGAAGAAATTCAGTTTTACTGATAGCAATAATTCAAAGTGCTCAAGGGGTCAAAATCTATGTTGCTTGACACACATTGATTAGTGATAAGGTCATGAGCCTAGAAGGATGAGATCAACTTTCCACACTCTTTTAACAGACCTTCATCAATCAATGATGAAGCCATTGACCATTTACCTGTTGTTGAAGTCAATCCCTCTCTAGCCAAATGTCCAACTGAAGAAGAGATTTTGAATACCATTAGACCCATATCCTCTGGTAAAGCACCTGGTAATAATTTTATTCCAGCTGAAATCTGCAAGGTGAGGGGCCTATTGCTTATATAAAACTTGAATAAAATTTTTTGGGTTACATAGTAGAAGTTTATCCCCCAGGTGGTCAAAGATGCCACCATTTTTCATCTCTGTAAAGATAAAGGATATAGATTGTCTTGTGACAGTCGCAAGGCATTGTGGTGAGGGATTCTCTTTCTTGGTCAATGTTGGAAAGATTCTTGCTAGAGTCTTCCTTAATAGGTTGATTCTGGAAGATTGTCATCTACCTGAGAGCCAGTATGGCTTCAGAAAGGGCCAAAGAAGGTTGATATGGCATTGATATGCTGCCAAAAAACTCCAATAGAAATATCAGGAGAGCAACAGAGGTCCATCCACAACATTCATTGATCTAACCAGACCTTTGACATTGTCAGTCATGAGGGCTTGTGGAAAATTTTGGCAAAATTTGGTTGCCTTGGAAAGTTCGTCATCATTATATATCACTTTAACAGTGGCAGACGTGCCTACATTCAGGATAATGGCATATGCTCTCATGCTTTCCTAGTCACCAATGAAGTAAAATAAGGCTGTGTGCTTGTTACTGTGCCTTTTAACATGATGTTTTCTGCAATGTTTTCAGATACTTTCATTGTGGTTGAGCAGGACATCAAGGTCAGCCATCACATGGACAGTAAATCATTTAACTTGCAAAATCAATGATCTGAGACTAAAGTACAGGACAGTTCATTTGTGAATTTTATTTGCAGATGATTGAGACCTCAGTGAAGCTACAAAAGCTGAGATGTAACAAAATATGGATAAATTCTTTACTTCTTGTGCTAATTATGGCCTAACAGTTAACACTAAGAAAACACAAGATGTTCCACCAGGCAGCACTTCCCTATCCATCTGTGGAAATATCAGATACACCAAAGGGAGAAATTTTGAATTTAATGAAAAAGTTCACTTACCTTGGTAGTATTCTTCCCAGGGATGCATGTGTTGATAATGAGGTTGATGTACACATTTCTAGAGTTATCTCAGTGTTTGGTAGGCTCCAAAGGAAAGTGTGGGAGAGAAGAGGTATTAGACTGACTATGAAACTATAGGTCTACAGAGCTGCTGTGCTGAGCTCATTGGTGTATGCTTGTGAAACCAGGACAACATACAAGTGCCATGCCAAGAAATTGAATCTCTTCTATTTCAATTGTCTTAGGAAGGTTTTGATGATCACCTGGCAGAATAAGGCACCAGACACTGGGATCCTTTCTTGAGCTAAACTGCCAAGCATTCGTATTCTAAAACAGAGAGTGCTACCCTTTCGGCTGTCCATGTTGTTGAAATTCCAAGTATGTGATGGTCTAAAAGACTATTTTACAGAGAACCAACACAAGACATATAGTCACATAGTTTTCAGAAGAAGCAATTCTAAGACACTCTCAAGTTCTCTCCAAAGAACTTTAGAACTAATTGAGTCATGTGGGAGACACTGGCACAGGACTGCCCAGCATGGTGTACCATCGTCAAAGAATGTGTTGTGCTCTATGAACATAGCAGAATAGAAGTAGCTCAAAAGAAACATGAGATGCATGAATTTGGATAATCCTTCTCAAATGTTCACATGGACTATTTGTGTCAGTCTTGTAGTAGAGCATTCCAAGCTTGTATTGGTCTGATCAGCCACAGTCAGATGGACTGTAACTTGACTCAAATGTAGTGATGTCATTTTGGTCCTCTTCTAGAACAAAGGACAACAACCAAACTTGGCAGTTCAGGTGCTACTACTTGGGTGGTGATGTTACTTTGAGCTGTATATATATCCAAAAACTCAACATCACACACTGTCCTGCACCAAAGGACTCAGAAAAGAAGCCCCCAGAGACACTTACCAATTTCATTGGAAATCTCCCCCTCTGGACACTGTGAGCAGTTGAAGCAGCAGACAGGCTCTTCCTCCTTAGCTATCTTCCTATATCCAGGGTGACAGCTCTCACTGCATATAGAACAGGGGGTCTAAGCCATTAAGAGGAGAATGGAAAGAACACCATTCACTAAAGGGATATTTATGATGGTGGTGCAGGTCAAGAAAGTATATCCTCCAATACCACTCTGACGATTATACCTGGCTCATGTGTCAGTGGACATCACTAATGGAATGTTTTGTAATGGCAAGTAAACAAGTACTTAGTGCCTTGGTTCAGTTGAGCTTTGCCCATGATTATATCAAGTCTTTGTTAAGAAACAGAACTTGTGAAACCCACAGTGGGAGGCCCTTGCCAAAGACGGGAAGGACATAAGAGGTGGGCAGAACAGGGAAGAGCTAATGACCAGATAAAAACCTGAGCACATGGTGGTAGAGAGCAGAATTGAGAAGGGAACACTTGTGGTGGCACTCTGTTTGTCTCTTCTGTCTGTGTTGACTTGTTTATGATACTTTGTACAGAAGCCCTGGGACCTTACTGGAATTCCTGAAAGAGGATTTTCTTGTTGTCTCTTTATAGAAGTGCTGGAGGAGGGTTTCAGAGGTCCTGGGAATATACTGAAGATTTGTGTTGACTTCTCAGACCTTGTTGGTGGGTCTGTGTTGATTTCACAGGCAGATAGTGAATTGATGATGGTGCCGGCAGACAGATCTGACAAAGTAACCCAATTTAACAGACAGAATGTTTCTGTCTGACAAAGTAGCAAACACAAATCAATACAGACAGAACAGTCAGAGTTCCAGCCACCGCAAGTATTCTCCTTCTCAGTTCTGCTCAGTTCCAGGTTGTGTTCCTCTTTTTATATGGTGTTTCTTCTTCCTGTTCCACCCTTCCTGTTGGTCAGCAAGTTCCACCCACCTTCAAATGACAAGGGGCTCAAACAAGGTGCTAAATACTTAAATAGCTGAAAAAAGGTGCTAAGTACTTCTTTGCTGCCATTACACTGTCTCATAGTTCGTACCTGGTCCATGAGAGTCAGAGGAAAAGTATTGTGCTTTGCCTGTTGGCTGTCCATGTGGAAGAGACTGAGATACTTTCTTCCAGAAAGAGTTGATAATGTGTAAAGACAATGTTTTCTTTTCCGTTACAATCATCATCATATATTCTCAATGTTTGCACTCCCATTGTTATGTGAAAATGAAGTGTTATTTGATTGGCTCCTGAGGCAGAACTGGGAGCACATTCAACAAGCAATAATTGGCATAGGCTTTTTTTTATATCTGAGTGAGAGACATGCTGTAATGCTCTTGGTGACTGAAGGCTTTGGGCCCTCCCCAACTAATGCCAACATGTAACCAGTGAACATAGACTCCTGTGTGCTACCTCTTTGTATTTCTTTTATGCTAATTGTAATTGATTTTTTTTTTTTGCTTTTTTGGAGGGCAATTGGGGTTAAGTGACTTGCCCAAGGTCACATGGCTAGTTTTTGTGTTAAGTGTCTCAGGCTGGGTCTGAACTCAGCTTCTCCTGACTCCAGGGCTGGTGCTGTATTCACTGTACCACCCAGCTGCCCCTATGATGCTTGTAGTTGAAGAAATTTTGGAATTTTTAGTCTTACAAGGTTGAGAGAGTGAACCATCATAAATCCAGTGATGAGAGACTACACCAGAATTATTATTATTATTATTATTCTTTTCACCAGTCATAAAGTCAACAAAACCATGAGAAGCAAGACCCAAATCCAACAGTATAAGGGGCAATGATCTGTTCAGTACTGACACTGAATTTGGAAAACTACTTGGCAGAATACATTCTTTTGCAAATGATCTTGTTTGTGATTTCTATCTATATCTATACACACTCATACATCCATATTGGTTCCCACATACGTATATGCATGCATGTGTATATATGTATTCTATATATATGTATAATGCGGTTGTTATGTGGGAGAGTTTGCTCTAAAGTGAGGGTAGGTAGAAATATTTGGACTTTTCTTTTTGCTGTATCTTCTCAGTAAATATACTTTTCTAAAAACTAATTGATGTTAATTAGTCAAACTATGCTGGAATACTTACATGTGGTAATTTATATTGGGAAAAACATTTTATAAATTGGGATTTGCCACTCATAGGGAAGACATTACCATGACACCTCCAGGTTACTTCTGAAGCCCCAATATGGAGATTATAGCATTTCGGTAGAGACACTAACTCATCAGTGTCAGAGTGAGTTGGAATGAGAATCTTCAGAAGTGTATAAGAGTTAGAATGTTATGGAGACATAGTCTATAAGAGGACATCTAGGTATTTGGACAACTTGGGAAAACATAAGTCACACTAATTTCCTTTCAGTAGAAAGAAAACTTTGGCCAGTAGCTGAATAAAATTTATTTCAACTCAATTCCACTGAATGGAAGTTTCACACCATTTATGAAGATGCAAGAAAATGGATAAAATGCATAAAGTTGGGGTCAGAAGGTCTTAGAATAGTCCAAGGCTGTTTGGACTTCAGTTTTCTAATCTTTCAAATAAATGGGTAGACAGGTTGACTTTTAAGACCTTTTCTCTTCTGTCCCCCATAAGGCTAAATATTGATCTGTTTTGAACATACACCTGACCATTATTTTTCTGTACTTTATCTAAATATTTATTTTAAAGGCAAAAGGAAAAAGAAGTACTGAATGATATTTTCTATACACAAATATGGAATGTTTAATGCAGTAATTAGAGTGAGATGTATTCTTATAATTGAACATATAAGCTGACATGAAAGTAATCTCTGACCTTTGAACCTAACCATCCCCAGTTGATGTCTTCCTCACATATTGTGAAATCTTGACCAGATGGAGCCTTGGGGATAAATCCACCCACTTTCATCAGGAGTTCAGTACCATCAGGGAGGGACATATAGTTCCTAATGTCATATTGAGCCTCAGAGCTTCTTTTCTCATCCATAAACACCTGTTCACCAGCAGTGTTGTGAAATTGAAGGTCCTTCAGAAAGGAGTGGAGCTGAAAGGGAAGAGAAATCTGTCATTTCTTGACATCTGAGACCAGGACTCTCCCAGAAGTAAGACCTGTGCATTCTGCCAGAAATGTGGGGTTTGGTCAACTGGGATTTGTGTCCCTGTTTGAAGTGATGATACATATGAGCTGGAATTCTGCCTCACACACTTATTAGCTCTCAGTCTTTTGGCAATTTAGTCATCCTCTCTCAGCCTTGCACCCTAAAATGAGGTAAAAATAATAATAAGATAATATATCAAGGTGAATTGTACATCTTAAAGTGCCATAAAATGATAGCAATTATTAATTGTCAGCATTATTTTTCTTATTCCTCATGAAACCTAAAAGGGTCCAACACTGTTAGTAAAGGAAATTGTTTCTTGTAGGGGAATCTGTCTAGAAGGGAGGTGCTTTTTGACATGCCATGATCTTCCTGGGGTCCAGTATATCTCTTTGGAAGGCATACTTTATTCAAAAGGAGCAAGGTAGAGCGCCAATTTAGTCACCACTTATAAATAATCAAGCTGAACAGTGTGTTTTGCCAGATCCTGATTCCTCTCCCTGGTCCTCAGTGTCCATAGAATTCAAGAGTTTAAGTCTCTCTGAACAGCAACTATCTAACATAAATTCACATTGTGCCCCATTAGATGCCTGTCCCATAATTATCAAACTTCTTTTCGTCTTAAACATAGTGTATTCTGATTCATTTCATATAGATTTCACTAAGACCAGGATGTATCCTGAAAACACTGATTACTTTGTTATCCTTTCCAGTTGTGACCACACTTTCTCTTTAATCTCCTGATTTATTTACCATGGTGCAGGAGTCAGAATATTCCCCATTATCATTTCCAGATCCTCCCTCAACCATTTCCATTAAGCAACATCTACTTTTACTGTCCTGATATCCACATTTACCACCCAATCCAAATCTTGCTGGTTGTCATCTCCTGACCCAGAACATTCTCTTTCTTCCTAAGGAAAGAGCTTAGTGATTACAGTCTTCATGTTTCTTCCATTTCATTTTTCTTATTAGAAGGAATGAAACATGTATAGATAGCCTCACACATCACTTACTGTTCATTGATCTATTCAATTGCCATTGTCTCTTCCTCAGCTACACACAGAACCCATTGTTTCTTGATGTGATAATTACTCACAGATGTTGCACTTGCATACTCTTTGACTGAAGCTTTCTTTTATCCTCATTTTCTCTTATCCCAAACTTTTATCATTCCATCTTTCCCAGTGTCTTGTTACTCCCAAATCTGATATTCATCCTCATTGTGTGTCTTTTCCCTCTAATCCTCATTTTGTTCTACTTATTTAAAAAAAGTATTTATTGGGGCAGAGCCAAGATGGTGGCATAGAAGCAGGAAAACTCCATGAGCTCCCCACATAACCACCTCAAATACCTATAAAATATGACTCTAAACAAACTTTAGAGCTACAGAACCCACAAAGTGACAGAGAGAAACAAATCTCCCACTGAAGGCAGCCCAGCAGGTGGACAGGAAGGGTTCATAGCAGAATGCTGGGAACCGAGCCTGCATGAGCCCATGGTTTTAGCCCCTCGGTGGCCCCAACCAGCAGTGGCTAGAACAGACTTCAGGAGAGTGGATCACCAGCAGCTGTGGTGGTTTACAGACATATCAACACATAAATGTCAAATACAAAGTGAAAGGTCAGTATATAACTCTGTTGGAACAGGGTGACCGAGAGTGCAGTCTGGCCTCTGCCCCTGAAATGAGAAGCAACGGAGGCACCACAGGCATGCAGTCACTTCCGTATGGCTGCTTCAGAGCTCCTGGCCTACAGATCATAGGGAGAACAAGGGGCCATTCAGAGGGTAATTGCTCTTGCCTTAACCTGCCTGGATCTGAAACGCTGTCTTGGGTGGTAGTCCTGAGGTGTGTGACCAGTGAGCTAGAGCTAGTAGGGGCAGCAGAGAAGGCACCCAACTAATAGCTCTGGCAGCCGCAAAAACTCCAGTGATTTGGGACAACGCTCTCCTCTTTGGAAGCAGAGTTCTACTGTGGCAAAAGAGCTCAAGTGAAGTGACTGAGTAGCAACATGAGCCAGCAAAGCAAGCACAGCAATCAAACCTTAGATTCCTTTTTTGGGGACAAAAAGGACCAAAGAATGGAATGAGAGGAAGACAATGAAGTCAGAACTCCTGCACCAAAAGCTTCCAAGAAAAA
>CM053587.1:353865937-353887062 GCA_028646515.1 Pseudochirops corinnae
TTATAATGTTTTGAATGTTTGTCTTGATTTGTAATGGAATAAACAGAGTGTTCACTATATTTTGTAATCTGAACTCTAAAAGCTGTTCACAGTAGCATTCCTTTGGGAATCTGTTGGTGCATGGCATTACACCTCACTACAGTTCAGAGGCCAAAAAGAGTGCTTGTGGTCATTCACAGAACAAAGCACAGACCAGGAGAGGAGTAAACAACTCTCCTTTAATTATATCATGTTAGAAGGACTGAAAATTTATAGGTGCCTGGAAGTAGCTGTGATAACACCTGCACAAAACCCCCAGAAATAGAGAACAGAGCACTTTCCACTCTGGAAGCAGAGTCCTACCTTAGCAAAGAGGTCAAATGTCAAGTCATTGACTGGGAAAATGAGAAAACAGAGGAAAAAATTACAATAAAGAATCTTTCTTTGATGACAAAGAAGAACAAATCATACAACCAGAAGCAGACAACAAAGTCAAAAATCCTGCATCAAAAACCTCCAAGAAAAATATGAATTGGTCAAAGGCCATGGAGGAGCTCAAGAAGGATTTTGAAAATCAAATAAGATAACTGGAGGAAAAATTGGGAAGGAAAATGAGAATGATGCAATAAAATTATGAAAAACAAGTCAACAGCTTGCTATAGGAGATCCTCCCAAAATACTGAAGAAAATAACACCTTAAAAAGCAGACTGACTCAAATGGCAAAAGAGGTTGAAAAAGTCAGTGAGGAGAAGAATGCATTAAAAAGCAGAACTAGCCAAGTGAAAAGGAGGACCAAAAGAAAATAATTCCTTCAAAATTAGAATGGAGCAAATGGAAGTTAATGCCTTTATGAGAAACCAAGATATAAAACAGATCCAAAAGAATGAAACAGTAGAAGGCAATGTGAAATATCTCACTGGAAAATCAACTGACCTGGAAAATAGATCCAGGGGAGATAATTAAAAAATTATTGGACTACCTGAAAATCATGACTGAAAAAGAGCCTAGACATCATCTTTCAAGAAATAATCAAGGAAATCTGCCTTGATATTCTAGAACCAGAAGGTAAAATAGAAATTGAAAAAATTCACCAATCACCTCCTGAAAGAGATCCCCAAAAGAAAACTCCTAGGCAATTCCAGATTTTCCACGTGTATCAGCAAGCACCCCAGCTTACCCAGGGTGGCTGCTAGCACAGGTTCTTAGATCTGCTTTTCTAAAGGAAAGCAACTCAAAATGGGTTAACAATCTTACTTTAATCAATCAAACACATATCATTTACCAAATTCAGGGGAAAAAGCCAGCATCCTGAACGTCAGAGAATACAAACAGAAGTTACAAGCAGACAAAGAAGCAGATCAGCAGAAGGGCTTCCAGTCATCTCACCATTACATCCATACCTAGTTAGTTACCAGAGAGGGAAGCACCAACATCTGGGTTTTCAAAGCCAGGGGGCTCAACAGCTGCCCAGAGTCTCATCTGGTCAAATTACACAACTCCTCTCAAAGTGAGCCCCAAAGCAAAAACTCACATCAGAGTATATATTGCCTTATCCTGGATCAGAGAATGTCATGATCCTCTTGACCAACTTCCCAATCACAAAGTAATAGAGTGTGGACATTCCTGAAAAACAAGCTTCCTGCCACAGGCTCTATGTGACCACATTCAGCCTATTAGAGGGCAGAGTATATTTTCAAATCAAGAAAGGTTCTCAGAGTCACTTAAGCCTACCAAAGGACCTAAGGGCAGGGAAGGCCTTCAGATTCTGATAATACCAGGTCAAGGAGAAAATATCACAAGTAGCGAAAACAAAACAATTTTGGTATTGTGGAAACACAATCAGGATAACACAAGATCTTGCAACTTCTATATTAACGGACTGAAGGGCTTGGAATATGATGATCTGGAGGTCAAAGGAGCTAGAATTAAAACCAAGAATCACCTACCCAACAAAGCTGAGTATGATACTTCAGGAGTAAATGGATTTCAATGAAACAGAGAACTTTCAAACATTCTTGATGAAAAGACCAGAGCCAAATAGAAAACTTGACTTTTAAATACAAGAATTAAGAGAAATATGAAAAGGTTAATAGAAAAAAGAAATCATAAGGAACTTATTAAAGTTGAATTGTTTGCATTTATACATGGAAAGATGATATTTGTAACTCATAAAACTTTTCTCAGTAGTAGGATAGTTCCAGAGAATACACATACACACACACACACACATACACACACACACACACAGAGGGCAGAGGGTGAGTTGAATATGAAGGGAGGATATCCAAAAAGTCAAATTAAGGGGTGAGAGAGGAATATATTGGGAGAAGCAGAACAGGAGAGATATAAGAGGGTAAATTATCTCACATAAAAGAGGCAAGAGAAAACAGTTAAAATAGAGGGGGAAAAGCAAGGAGGTGAAAGGGAATGAGTCAACCTTACTGTCATTGGATTTGACTTAAGGAGGCAATAACACATACTCAACTGGGTATCTTACCCTACAGGAAAGTAGGGGGGAAGGGTGTAAGAGGTGGTGATGACAGAAGGGAGGGCAGATTGAGGGAGGAGATAGTCACAAGCAAACATTTTGAAAACGGACAGGATCAAAGAAGAAAATAGAATAAATGGGAGGCTGGCTAGGATGGAGGGAAATACAGTTAGTTTTTCACTATATGACTATTATGGAAATGTTTTGCATAACTACATATGTAGAACCTGTATTGAATTGCTTGTCTTCTCAATGGGAGTCAGTGAGGAGGGAAGAAGAGAGAGAATCTGGCACTCAAAAATTTAAAAACATATGTTAAAAAATTGTTTTTTTCATGCAACTGGGAAATAAGATATTCAGGTAATGGGGTATAAAATTCCATCTTGCCCTACAAGAAAGTAAGGCGGAAGATGGAAGGAGAGGGATGGGGGGTATAAAGTGAGAGCAGACTAGGGGAAGGGGTAACCAGTATACTTGCCATCTTGGGGTGGGAGGTAGGGAAGAAATGGGGAGAAAATTTGGAACTTAAAGTCTTGTGGAAATGAATGTTAAAAATTAAAAAGAAATAAATTCTAAAATGAAGAAAAACAAATAAAATACACAAGTAATTACAGCTTAGAACATGAATGGGATGAATTTATCCATAAAATGGAAATGGCAAATTAAAATCATGAATTCAACAATATGTACTGTTTAGGAAATACTTCAAAATGAGAGACACACACAAATATAAAATAATGGGCAGGGGTAGAATTTATTAAGTAAAAGAAAACCAGGGTAGTTATCATGATCTCAGAAAAAAAATTCGAAGCTAAAATAAACTTAATCAAAAGAGGGAAGTAGAGAAACTACACCATGTTAGAAATATTATTTGATATTGTTTTGGACCATTTAAAATAAGTAGACAATATAAAATACCTGAGAGCAGACCTGTCAAAACAGACACAGGAGCCTTAAGAACATAAATATAAGATTTTTTTTTTTTACAAATAAAGGCAGATCTAAATTATTGAAGTAATATTTATTGTTCATGGGTAAGTGAAACCAATATAATAAATATATGTCTGTAACCAATTTCTGTAACCAATATAACAAACAACAAAATCAATATAAAATAACAATTTTATTTAAATAATCTATGTATTCAATACAATTTCAATTACATTACTAAAAAAATCTTACTGAATTAGAAAAAATAATAACAAAGTGCATTTGGAAGAACAAAAGATAAGGAATTTCAAACAAACCAGGGGAAGAAAGGTGTAAAGGAAAAAGATTCAGCAGTATTAGACCTTAAACTATATCATAATGTGAGAGTATTGTTGAAGTGGAAAATGAATAACTTTGATTATTTCAAATTAAAATTTTCTTAAAAATCCAACGAAAAAGAAATTTCACCTTAACTTTTACCTCATTCATCTCCTCAGTTCCACCTTGGGAACTTTTATCCCACAGCATTAAGAACTTTCACCTCATAAACTTTCATCTAAGGAACAACAGAAAGCTGAATGCTTCCTTCTCTGCATTATTTCCAGAAGCCAAGCCAAGCAGTGCTGACCAGAAGTGATCTTTCCCTGTGACTATGGATGAGGCAGGGTCAGCATATGCCCAGTGAGGGCAGACAGTCATATGAAAAATATACTCTAAATCATTATTGATTAGAACTACACAAATTTAAAGCACCTTGGGATTTCATATTACATCTAAGTTATTGGCTAAAATGATACAAGGGGAAAGTGACAAATGTTGGAGGAGACATGAAGAATTGGCAAACTAACTTGCTTTTGGTTGAATTATAAACTGATTCAACCACTTTGAGAGAAATATAGAAACAAGTCCAAAAAGTTATTAAACTGCATATGCCATTTCACCCAGCTACTATGTCTACATCCAAAAATGATTAGGGAAAAGGAGAAAGAACCTATAAGTTCTAAAATGTTTCTAGTAGCTCTCTTAGTGGTGGCAAAGAACTGGTAATAGAAGGATGCTAAGGAACTGCGGAATGACTGAAGAGTTTGTGGTTTATGCTTGGGGTGGAATACTACTGTGCTATAAGAAATGATGAGTCAACTACTTTAGAAAAAACATAGAAAGACTTGTATGAAATACAGAAGAGTGAATTCAGCAGAACTGAGAGGACTCTGTAAACAGTAACAACAATGTTGTTTCCAGAATGGCTTTGAGCAAAGAAGTTATTTTGACTATTGTAAATACCCAAAGTAACTATAAAGTAGATAAGAAGCAAGATACTATCTGCATCCAGAGAAAGAAATGTCTGTGTGTTTATGTATATGTATATACATATATTAATGTCTATATCTTTGTGTCTAATGGTGGCCATCTCTAGGGCAGGGTGAAGGAGGGAAGGAAAAAAAAAAGAAATTTATGAGATAACTTTGTTGTATGTTTGAAGAGAATAGCCAGTTGTGCATAGTGGATTTGCAGGTTCATGTGCAATGATATTTTTTTATGTTGTGTTATGTTGAATAAATGCTTGTTTTATTTAATAAATAGAGAAAAATAAAATCAGACAATTTAAAGATTAAACCTCCCCCTTTGATACAGAAATATGTATCTTACTTTAAATATGTATTTTATTCAAAAAATTGGAAGTCATAATTAATGGATATTTAAAAGTCTTTTGGGGGCAGTTAGGTGGAGCAGTGAATAGAGCACTGGCCCTATAGTCAGTAGGACCTGAGTTCAAATGTGGCCTCAGAGACTTGTTACACATACTAGCTGTGTGACCTTGGGCAAGTCACTTCACCCCAATTGTCCTGCCTTCCCCCTACAAAACAAACAAACAAAAATCTTATGGTGTACACAAATGTGATTATTTTGATGTTTCAGATACCACTTAACATATACTTATTGAGAGCATTGATTTGTGAACATGAAATATTAATCATGCTGGTTGAGATGGGCATAATTTTTTGTGCAATGATTAATTCTCCCAATCACTTCAACAAACGCTTTCTTCCAAGTTAGATGCAGAGTATATGGATCTTAGAGAACATGTAAAACAAAGATATCATCAGGGGAATCCTGACCATGCCAATGGCATTCCTCACTTTCCATTTCATGGTATTACACTTTGACCATAGTGAGGGTTAAAAGGAGCAAAATCAGAATCCATCATATAATCACTAGACAATACATTGAATCACATATGTGTAGCACCTGCTTGTCTGTCTGTCTGTCTCTCCCTCCCTCCCCCTCCTTCTTTTCCTCTCCCTCTCCCTCTCTCTCTCATTCTCTCTCTCTCCCTTCTCCCCTTTCCTCCTCCCCCCTCTTTCTTTCTCTCCCCTACCCTTTCTCCTACCACCCATCTATTAAGAAAGATGTGCCATAGCAGGGGGATATGTATGTTTCTCTACTTTGAGTCATGAGCAACAAATGATGTGCTCCTCAGTGATTATCAATTACAGTTATGAGCTTTCAGAGAAGGCATTTACTAAGTGAGGATAGCAAGGATAGTTCCTACCATGACATCCCCCCTCAGCATGGACATGCTCTGCACTCACACTCAAGGTCCCTGAGGATAATTGGCTCAAACTGAGAGAACACATGTGGCCAAAAGGTTCATTTAAATCTCGATTCTGAAGGTCCTTGTCTCCCTTATGGAGTCTCCTGAAGTTCCTTTTCAGTGTGGCTCTCTGCTGAGGTCCCAGGATTAGGGCTCTTAGGGAATTCCCAGCTTCCTTTCTTTGTGTGTCTCTTTTGTCATTCTTTCACCTGCCATTGCAAAAGTTAATGTCTTCTACTGCTTGACAGAGACACTGCTACTGAAATCCAGTGTACAATACTACTATTGATGACAGGAAATACAGCTGTTATGACCTTTCAAGGTTCATAAGGTCATCATGTGGAAATGTTCTCCTTTTGAATTAGAGGGAGAAATAGATAGCAAAACTATACTAGTGGGGGACCTCAATCTTATCCTCTCTGAACTTGATAAATCTAACCTCAAAATAAACAAGAAAGAAGTTAAGGAGGCAAATAGAATTTTAGAGAGACTAGATATGATAGATCTCTGGAGAAAATGAATGGGGATAAAAAGGAATATACCTTCTTCTCAGCAGTACATGGCACATAAACAAAAACCAACTATGTACTAGGGCAGAGAAACCTCACAATTTAGTGCAGAAAGACAGAAATATTAAATGCATCCTTCTCAGATCATGATGCAATAAAATCATATGCAATAAAGGACCATGAAAAGATAGACTAAAAACTAATTGGAAACTAAATAATTTAATCCTAAAGAATGAGTGGGTCAGACAAGAAATTATAGAAACAATCAGTAACGTCATTCAAGAGCATGACGATAATGAGACAACACACCAAAACTTGTGGGATGCAGCAAAGGCAGTTTTTAGGGGAAGCTTTATATCCCTGAATGCACACATTAATAAATTAGAGAAAATGGAGGTCACTAAATTGGGTATGCAATTGAAAAAGCTAGAAAAAGAAAAGAAATTAAGAAAATTATTGAATTAATTAATAAAACTAAGAACTGCTTTTATGAAAAAAACCCAATAAAATTGATAGAACTTTAGTCAATATGATAAAAAAAAGAAAGAAGAAAATCAAATTATGAGTATCAAAAATGAAAAGGGTGAATCTCCCTCCAATGAAGAAGAAATTAAAACAAGAATTAGGAATTATTTTGCCCAATTGTATGCACATAAATTTGACAACCTTAGTGAAATGGATGAATATTTACAAAAATATAAGTTGTCCATATTAACTGAAGAGGAAGTAAATTACTTAAATAACCCCATCTCAGAAAAAGAAATTGAACAAGTCATCAATGAACTCTCTAGGAAAAAAATCTCCAGATGGTAGGAGACTCAATATCACTCACCTGTGGGAAGTTGTAGAGCTCAAGCAGGCTCCCCATCTGGACAGACAGAGCTGATGTGGCTCCTCCAATGACAGCCACAGACTTGTCCTGCCCTTTGCAGCTGAAGTTAGGGACTAGTTGACCCCTCCCTGTCAACCACTGCAGGGAGCTCTCCAAGGTTCTCTCATCACTGTGGTAGGCATTGTAGACCTGGAATCCTAGAGAAATGTTGGGCAACAGAGTAGGGTTCTTGTTGATCTCCTCCACGGCAAACCTTATGGTCAAGGCCTGCTGGTAGTTTTTGTGGAGCCACCTGAGGGGGAAAGAATCAGAAATCACTAACAAAGCCTGAAGAGAAAATGCATTTCAGTACAAAATCTTTCTCAGTTGTGTGATGGTCAAAACAAACATTTCAACTCATTTTGTATTTATAACAACAGAGACAATAATAGTAACTAACATTTTTATGGTGCCAGGCACTGTGTTCATCAACTTACAATGATTATCTCATTTAATCCATATAACAACCCTGGGAGATATGTGCTACTATTATCCCCATTTCACAAATGGAATACTGAGGGAGACAGGGGTTAGTTGATTTGTCCAGGGTCACCCAGTCAGTAAGTGAAACTGGATTTAAACACACGTCTTCCTGACTTGAGGCCTGTCCCTCTATCCACTGCTATTCTCTTCTGCCCCAAGCTGATTATTAAGAACAGGCTCACTCATTCCCATACTACTTTTGTGCAATTCTTATGAGGATTCTGGCTATATTTTTGGAATTCCTAATTTCAATGTACCTGCCAGATGCATGCCTTTATTCAACTAATAAATTATAAGCCCATATGATATGCTAGATGATGTCAGCAATGCTGATGGTCCTTGTTCCCAGGAGGCTTTATGACACAGTGAAGGAGGCAAGAAATTCCCACATACATTTAATACAAGGTATCAGGGGAAAAGCACACATGCATAATAGATAAAAATGTAGGAAGGATGAGTATGGGGGTTCATTTTCAAAGGAATTCATAAGAGAAGACTTCCTGGATATTGTCATACCTGTCAAAGGAGGGACTTTAATCAGTCAGCAAACATCTAGTATATGCCAAGGGTGGTAGTAGGCGCTAGGAACTCAAAAGAAAGACTGAAAAAGATCCTGGAGACTGTCTGATTGAATAGATTTATGGACTTGGGCTGCTGAGTTTAAATCTAGCCTTGGATCCTGGGCAAGTCACTTAAAAAAAAACAAACCTCCTTCTGCCTCAGTTTCCTCATTTGTAAAATGAGGAATAATAATCACTCCAGGAAACATAGAAAGGGTATAAGGGAACAGATAGCTAGGTGGGACAGTGGAGAGAATTGCTGGCCAGGTGTCACACAGACCATTTCACCTCTGTTTCTCTCAATTTTCTCCTCTGTAAAATGGGCATATAATAGCACCCTCTGGCAGGGTCTTTGTGAGGGTCAAATGAGGTAATAATTGTGAAGCATGTAACAGGAGTAGGAGGCGCCGTGTGGTGCTTTGTAGGCACCATGAACAGGGGGCTCTCTGTCCAGGTGAATTGTTTATGAATCTCCTGATCATCATCTCTGGGAAGAGGGGACTGCAGAAACAGGGAGCAGAGGCAGAAACTGGAATCCTGACAAATTTGTACACACAGCATCTGCAGGCAGGCCTTCTCACTGTGTCTTCATTTCAAGGCTAGAGCCTTATCCAGGCCCCCACTCCTTTCTCCCCACTGCTTTCTCTTTGCTATTAAAGGTGTAGAAGAGCTGAAAGTCAAAGTCACCTAAAAGACTTCTGCTTCTAAGAAAGGGCTCTTCTATACATGTTAATATTCTCTAAAAGATTTACACTCTGGAAATGTTTCTCTGTCAGCTCCCAGTTTAAGGCCAACAGAGCAGTTTTCTGGGAGGCAGCAGCTGAGAAGAGAATCTCTCAATCTGCCCTTTCCCTTTTGCGTCTGTGTCCAAATTGATTTTACCTGGAAGAAGCACAAGAAGTTACCTGCCAGATCTCTGAGCATTTGAGATGCCATTTGCATTCTTTCCATGGTTTTAAAAAATCAGCTGTCCCCCCAGCCCCCAGGCACACCCCTCACAAGCCTTTCTTGTCTCTTTCCACACCTGGTAATCATTTTGGTTGCATTGGGTTCATATTTACATGTGAATATATTCTCTCCATTCTAATGTAAGATCCTCAATGACAGGGACGATCACATTCTTAGCCTTCCATCCCCAGAGTGTAGCACAGAACCTGGCATAAGGAGGTGCTTAATAAATGCCAGCTGAATAGTAAATTTCTGTCTAGGTCATTCATATTCTCTGTCATTAGAATGAGGTACTTCATAATAAGTTGTTTTGTCTCCATCCAGGACCGTAGCTCACAAGGGAAGTTGAGGAAAGACAATAAAGATATGAGAAGGAAATTTGATTCACAGCAGCACCTTGGTCCAAACTACAGAGAAGCCAACAACATTTTCCCCTCTAAAGCCAACCATCATGAGTCCTGTCAGGTGAAGAATAATGAAGGAGGAACAAAAGGCACTGACCATCTTGAAGCATTTGAGAAATAGAAATGAGCAAGAATATAAGAGCTAGTGTTCAGACAGTGCTTTAAGGTTCTCAAAGGGCTTATATGTGTGAAATGATTTGATCCCCACTAGAACCCTGGGAAGGAGGCACCCAGAGGTTTAGTGTTTTGTCCCGCATCACAAAACTAATAAATGTCTCAGATAGGTTTTAATTCTGATCTTTTGGACTTTAAGTAACAGATTTTATTTCCTTATATAGAACTATTAAAGGAGACACAATTAGGGGGGAGGGAGAGCAGGGACACAAAGTGAAATAGAGAAATGTAAAGGTACCTCAGTAGTGAGAAAAAGACAGAGAAATGCAAGAGATGTGCAGGCAGACAGAGATCCAGAGGAGAAGTCAGCATGTCCATCGACAAGGACCATTCCCAATTTCCATAATTACCCTATTGTACACTCCTGTACTACGCTTTAACTCTTCATCCATCTTACAGTGAAGCTCCTTGGAAGAAATATTGTGAAGGAGAAAACTCTCTCTCTCTCTCTCTCTCTCTCTCTCTCTCTCTCTCTCTCTCTCTCTCTCTCTCTCTCCCTCTCTCTCTCTCTTACTGTGTATGTGTGTGTGTGTGTGTGTATGTGTGTGTGTGTTAATCTGGACCCCCCCGCCTCCACATCTGTTCATGATGTGTAGACTCACAGAGGTTTACATTTGAGGCTGCACTGTTAGACACATGGTTCCTACTGTTTTACTCCTCAGTGTGCAACAGGAGTAGAGCCCAGAGAAAATTCTAGTCTTGGCTTGGCCATGAGAACAATGCTTCCATAGTCTAATAAAACTCTGCAACTGAGGTCTGATTCCAATTTGTCTTTTGCTTTGAGCTCAGCAGACCTTGACTTAAGAAACAAACACCAAACCTTCACATATCAGTAAGGGGGGAATCAGAACATTTCATATCTTTAAGTGTGACAGCCATTTCATCATCAGTATTTTATGTCCCCAAGGATTCCTGTTTACTTTAGCTGGTGTACAAACCTACCTCTGTCATCCCAAGAAATGCAACACTAATGATCTCCCATTTCCCAACTGAGCCTAGCCAGTCATGTTAGGGTTTTCTAGTCTGGGGCATTGATTTGTAGTGTTAGTATGCTCACTGAGGATTAGAATATGGGATGTGGAGGAATAAATTACTGTGAATGCTACTAACTGTCTCTCTCTCTCTCGAGCTTCTCAAAGGCAAGACCCCTGAGAAAGTAAGAAGTGCAGGAGAGAAATGCAGAGAGACAGAGCTAAGGGAAAAAGATATGTAGAGTTAGAGATGGATATAGAAAGAAACCAGATAGTAAAAGAACCAGAAACATAGACAAAAGAGACTGATATAAATGGAAAAACAGAAAGTAGAGACAGAGAGACAAATAGAATGTTCTCTATCTTCAGTTTTGGAAGAAATCAGAGAGATTAAAATTGATTGTTGAAAATAAAACTGATTTGCAGAGGGGAGGCAAAGATTGGAGTTTCACTGGGCATAACAACTGGGACTTTCCTGTCTTCTCTTTCTTTAAAAAAGAATGCTTTGAAAAAATCAACTCAGTTAAAATTAATACTTTCATGTAGAGGAGTACTTACTGATAACTCCTGCAGTCCTTGTTGGGCTGATTTGTAAAAACTTCTGCTCCTGTAAAACTCCTCACTCTCACTGAATACAGAGGGAGAAAACTTCCAATCACCAGGTCCCCATCTCTGGTGAGGCTGGGGCTGATTTTGGAAAAGCAGAGGGGCTTCTCACTCCTGCACACAGAAGCAGGAAGCTGCAGGAGCAATGTCAAGACCAAAGAAGAAAACATCCAAAAAATGTCTCTCTGAATGAGAAGCAGCATCTCCCTGAACATCATCCAAAGTCCCAAGCCTGGGAGAAGCCGAGGAACTGCCTGGATCAGAGAAAAGTCAACTGTTTGAGGCATTGACTGATAGGGAATTGACCAGTCACTGAAATATTGCTGATGCCCAGTTTTGAGTCCTCTATCTATAACCAAGGAACACAAGGGAATGTGATTCAGGCCCTTGTTCAGGACAAGGACAATGATGTAAGACCAAGGGCTTAATTTATAAGACTCCTATGGTCATTTTGCAGCTCTGGGTCTCTGAGTCCCTTGCAGTTAGGTAAGAAATGAGCCACCTCTTTTCACTCCCTTCTGCCTTAGGCTGCAAAGAGACATCTGGGACCATAAGGAGCTCTGGGGACTGTCTTTGCTTCAGCATCTCCAGCTGTATCTCTGCATTCAGGGAAAAAACAGAAGTGGAATAACATGTTTTGGCCTTCCCCTAACATTTCCCATCAGAGCTCACATGATAGGTGAAACTTTGGGATCTCCCATGGTCCCTTTTGAACTTGGGAACTTGTGTCTGTTTCTGTATGAGAAAAGGGCTGCAGGGTTTCTATGTCTGGTCCATGTCACTCCTTCAGTGAGTAGGCTCTGGTAGGGCATCCTGGATCTGACTGTATCAGATAGGGCTCAATGTGAACAGACAACAGCAAACACTTCCAGCTCAGGTAACTGCACTGATAACTGATCTCTCATGGCCACAGTGTCCATGTTCTTTGAGTAACAGATCATGTGTACCTGGGCTCATGTACCCATAATCCAGAGTAGTCACTCCCTAAATCCTATTTTTGGATATTCTCATGAAACTCTCTCACTGTGCTCAGGATCATGGAAGTTTAGAGATGGCTATTGCTTAGTCCAAGTTGTACCAAGTAGAATTTCCTTCTACAAAGATATGCCTTGGACACACATCACGGCCTCAACTTCTCTACCTCATAAAGGGCCATATTCACAAGCTCTTAGGATGAACATTTTCTCCTATATCATAGAATCTTGGGATTTAGAATGGGAAGGCACCTTAAATGCAGTCTAACATTCTCACTCCCATTTCAAAGAACAGTAGACATAGGTCCTTAGAGATATAGCAACTTACCTGAGATTATATAGTAAGCAGCAGATAAATCATTCAAGTTCAGGGAATACAATTCCAAGTACAGAGCTCTCTCTACAAGGAAATCTCTTTTGTTGTCATGTTCCCTATGGGAACCACATCCAAACATGATCCTCCATGTCAAGAGACTTCCCTTCTAGAAACACTGTGAAGGTGCCTCAGAAATTACTGGAGCCTTGACTAGGAATTCTAGCATCTGGGAGAAATGCAGTTGAAAGAAGAAGGAAGACAGTGATTCTGGGGCATGCTAAGGACACTAGTTGGGAGCCCATGGAGTGCCACTGTGTAATGCTAAGCACAAGCATCTTTCCAGACAACTGCTGTTGTGAACAGCTTTCAAGGTTCTGATTACAAGTAGAGTGAACTCTCCATCAGTAACAAATTAAGGCAAAACATTCACAGACAATCAAAATACAGCATTCACCATGTCACAACTCAACAACTTAACACTAAAATGGCCATGTAGTTTTCACTAAAGTGGCCACATAGTTCTAAACAAAGTACATTCATTTAGTAACTCGATCATTTAGTAAACCCTCAATTCAAATGCAAAGTACAAAGGTTAAAGTTCTCTTTTAAACAATGTGCATTCATTTAATCAATCACAAAGCACAAAGACCATACACCCCTAGGTCACAACTACATTACAATATCATCAATCAGCATTAAGTACCCAAGGAGAGGTCTTTTCATCTTGACCCAAGGCAGATTCTCAGCTTCCATGGCTCTTCTTCCCACAGTTCCTGTTCCTTGGAAGACAAAGCTTAACAAAGCCACAATGATACTCATTCACATTGCCAGAATCCTCATCAATTCACTTTCTGACTGTGAAATCAACCTAGACCCAACAACAAGGTCTGAGGCCTCTATCACCAAATGAATCTGACAAAGTAACATCAAAACAGACAGACAAAATACTAGCACTACAGTCATGCCACCTCAGTTCTCAGCAGCTCTGAGTGGCCCTCAGAAGTCCTGGGCAGCTCCAGCTGGCAGTTCTCTCTTTCAGCAACTCTGGCTCCTGGCAGTTCTCTCTCTCTCAGCATTCTCATTCCTGGCAGTTCTCTCTCTCTCTCTCTCTCTCTCTCTCTCTCTCTCTCTCTCTCTACCTCTCCCTCCATTATGGTGCTCCCACAAGTTCTTCTGGCTTTTCTCAGCTTGGGCTTTTCCATATACACACACTAGCAACTCCCCATTCAGCCCCCTCTTATCACATCAACAAGTCCATCCTACTGTGGGATTCACAAGATCTGGGTCTTAACACTTAACCCAAAACCAAATGATAAGTACCTGTTAGCTTACCAATACAAGGGGATCTTCAAATTCCATTACCATTACACACTGTAGCTGCTTGGTAATCTTCCCAGTTTGGAGTAAGCTGGGCTGTAGAGTGAAAAGAGCACTGGACTTGGTGTTAGGCAGACCTGAGTCAAAATTCTACTTCAGACACTCCTTTGCTCTGTGACTGTGGGCAAGTCACTTACCTTTGCCTAGTCTAACTTTCCATTTCTGCAAAAGGCGATAGTAGTAGAACATACTTTATTGTGCCATTTGGCATATCAAAGAAGATAACACATGTAAAGAGCTTCAGAAATTTAACATAAACTCTTAACATAATTGATTATGTCAATAATAAAAGTTAAAACTATGATTATATCAATTGATGCAGAAAAGGTTGTGATAATATATGGCATTCATTTCTATTAAGAAAACTTCAAAGTATAGGTGAAAATGTATTTTTTTCCTTCAGTCAATGAAGCATTTTTATCTAAAACCTTTGTCAAACATTATTCATAATGAGGATAAACTTGAAGCTTTTCCAATAAGCTCAGGGGTGATATAAGGATGCTCACTGTCACAAATATTATTCAATATTTTATGGGAATTCCTAGCTATAGCAATAAGAGACAAAGTAAATAGAAGGAATCAGAATAGAAAATGAAATAATAAAGCTATCTCTTTTTACAGTTAATAGGTGATATACTGTAACAGTAATTAATTTAGCAGATACTTAGCCCTTAGTTAGGGCTAAGTACAGAAGGTGTGAGCTCTGTCTCTTGTGTGAAAGAGGCAGAAGGTATGAACTCAGTCTCCTGTGTGAACAGAGGATATGAACTCTGTCTCCTGTTGTTGACATGGCAAAAGGGGGTTGGATGAGACAGGAGGCCAATGTGTGTATTTAAGGAGAGCTCCAGAGGACAGAATCAAGAATTTTCCTCTTGGTGGCTCCTGGTGGAGGGAGCAGAATTGTCCCAGCATCTGGGAGCTGGGCTGATGGACTGAGAACTGAGCTGGAGTTTTCTGAAGTTGCTGCCACCTGGAAGGCTGCCTGGAAGGCTGAGATTTCTCCTGGGTCCTAGGGCCAGCTGAACTGCTGGAGGACTGAAGAAGCATGACCAGGATAAGACTATGTTTGTTTTTGGCTTGGTGGATCCTTGAGTTCTTGGCAACAGAAATGGTGAAGGTTTTGAGATGTGCTGGATCCTGTGAACTTTGGTGTGTGCCAGGGACTTCCTGGATGTCTGGATGAGAACCTGGAGCTGTCTGCCTCTGAATCCAGGTGACTGTTTGGTGGATTCAGGTTGGAGCTGGTACCATGGAAGAGGATCCAGGGAATCTGAGAGACCACCCCAAGTCAAGATGAAGAAAAGGCCTCTCTTTGGATATTGAACCCATGATGAAATTGAAGTTTGTTGGACACCGAGGGGTGGAGGGTTTGTGTAATTTTCTAACGATTGTATTTAGTGATTAATGATACTTAGTAATTGTGAATCTAGATGAGTGACTGATTAAGTTAATCTATGATTGCCCCATTAGTGGAAGATTGATTATTGTGATTTGTTGTGAATGTTTGCCTTGATTTGTAATGGAATAAATGGAGTGTTCACTATACTGTGTAATCCGAACCTTAAAAGCTGTTCACAGTAGCATTCTTTTGGGAATCTGCTAGTGCATGGCATTACATATACTTGGAAAATCCAATGGCTCAATTAAAAAGCTAGTTGAAACAATTAACAAATTTAGCAATGTAGCAGGATAGAAAGTAAATCCACCTAAATCATAAGAATTACTATCCATCACAAACAAAATCCTGCAAGAAGGAATGTAACAGAAACTTCATTTAAAATAAGTCTAAACAGGGCCAGCTAGGTGGCTCACTGAATAGAGCACTGGTCCTGGAGTCAGTAGGTTCTGAGTTCAAATCCAGCTTCAGACACTTAACATTTTACTAGCCTTGTGACCTTGAGCAAGTCACTTAAGCCCAGTTGCCCTGCCTTCCCCCCTCCAAAAAAAAAGCAGAACCAAAAAAACACCAATGAAAATAAAATACATTAAAAAAGATAAGTCTAAACAGTAGAAAATACGTCATAATACACCTGCTAAAACAAACCCAGAAACTATATGAACAAAATTATCTTTAAAAACCTCTTTTATGCAAATAAATCAAATTTAAATAACTGGAGAAATATTGTTTATGGGTAGGCAGAGCAATATAATAAAACTAACAATTTTATTTAAACTAATTCATAGATTCCATTGCACCTCAATTAAACTATCAAAAATTATTTAAGACAACTAGAAAAAAACCCAAAAAATTAGTTTGGAAGAAAAAAAGCTCAAGAATATCAAAAGAATTAAAGAAGAAATGTGAAGGAAGGAGGTTTGGCAGTATCAAATCTTAAACTATATTATATTAAACTATATTATAAACTAATTTTAATTCTCAGAACTATTTAGTCTTGGCTAAGAGTTAGAAAGATAGATCAGTGGAAGAGAGTAGATATAAAATTTACAGTCGGAAATGACTATAGTAAACTTGTATTTGATAATCATTAAACTTAAATTTGGGGGATAAGTATTTATTATTTGGTAAAAATTGTTGGTAAAGTTGAAAATCAGTCTGAAAGAAACTGAGTATAGCCAATGTCTTATATCACTTACCAAGATAAGATCCAAATGGATACATGACATAGAAAAAAAGATATTACCTCTCTTGACTATGGGAGTGTCTTGAAACTTCACAAACACCCAGAGAACCAGGCTTGTCAGGAGAGAGAAGGAAACAGCTAACACCAAAATTCTGTGATATTTAGGAAGTTCACAACCTTTGGGAAATAGTGATCTCTATCCTTACTTGGATGCTCATCTTCTGGGTACTTCTTACAGTGGTCCACATCCAAAGAGGAAAAGAACTCAGTCAGATCTTATCTTGTACAGGAAGATCTGCTGGTAGATACCCTGTCTTTGAGATTTCATTCCAAAATATGCTATTGTGAGAAATGAATAGTTCTTTCTTACATTAATAACTAATTATTCTATTAGGACAAAGGTTTTTCCCTTTTCTACTTCCTTTTCCAAAGACCAATCAGTGTGGGAAAACTGTCTTATAGATTTACCCAGGCGAAGATCTAATCAAACAGTAAAAGAAATTCTAAGTTTGGGCTAATAAGTATATTCCTGCTCATTATTTTTGCTCAGACAGGTTTGGGAAAGGTTTATTCTCGTATTATAAAGACAAATGATATGGAAATTGATATTTCTTTGACCCAGATTTGAGTGATGTAAGTCAGGTACCTCAAGACCTTCATTTTAAAATAGTCCACACTTTAAATTATGTTAAACAATCCAAATAAATTGGCCCCCCTGAGGAGCACCTACTCTTCAAAGGGCAAATAAACTGTAACCTGATCATGGAGAACATGAAAATCAAAGTTGCTGCCATGGGAATGCTGGCCATACTAATGGTATCCCTCAATTTCCACTTCATGGTGTTACATCTTGACCATAGTGAGGGCTACAAGGAGCAAAATCAGAATCCATCATGTAACCACTAGATCACACGTTAAATCATATATTTGTAGTACCCACTCTGAGACCACTTCTCCAATTCCCAGTCAATTGTCAAGTTGGTTCTCAGAAGGGTGGCTGCTTCTAAACACTTTCTGTCTCTCTGTCTCCCTCTGTCTCTCTATCTCTCTTTCTGTCCATCTCTGTCTCTGTCTCTCTGTCTGTCTTTTTCTCTTTCTCTCTCCCTCTCTCCCTTCCCCCTCTCTTTCCTGCTAAGAAGGATGGACCAAGGCAGGGGGTTATGTAGGTTTCTAATACTTTGAATCATGACACCCAAATTGTGTGCTCCTCAGTGATTATCAGCTACATTTAATTAGCTGTCAGAAAAGGTATTTAGTGAACAGGTACAGCAAGGATAATTCCTGCCATAACATTCCCCCTAACCATGGACACACTCCGCACTTACACTCAAGGTCTCTGAGGAGAATTGGCTCAAACCGAGAGAACACATGTGTCTGAAAGGTTAATTCACATCTGGATTCTGGAGGTCCTCTCCTTCCTTTGTGGAGTCCTCATGAGGTTCCTCTTCAGCATGGCTCTCTGCTGAGGTCCCAGGATTAGAGCTTTTAAGGAATTCCCAGCTTCCTTTCTTTGTGTGTCTCATCTGTCATTTTATCTCCCATTGTCACATGTCACATGTCTTTTACCTCCCATTGCAAAAGTTAATGTCTGCTACTGCTTGACAGAGACGCTGCTATTGACTCCAGTGTACAACACTACTAATGATGCTAGTTATGACCCTTCAGAGTTTATAAGGTCATCATGTGTTTTTTTTTTTTTTTTAACCTCCCCTCTTAAAGGCAATGACCTCTCAGGAGGCCCTTACCTCTATTCAAACACCAATAGACTGGCCTGCTGTTAAAACATACCATTTTGCACTGGCTTGTTACATAATACATAAACCCAGAGGTGCATCTGCTTTTATTCAGTCAAAGAAAGTTCATTTTATGAGCTGTCATTTAATTACTCAAAACCATATAATCTTTTAAAACTGATTAATGTCATACCTATATGTGCTTGACTCTTGATTCATTCATATATTCAGCTGGAATGTCTTCTGTGACATCATTGGCACTGAGAATGTAATAATTTGAACTGGTAGAGCGTTTGTGAACATAAAAAAATTAATGTAATTATTAGAATATAACAAGACTAATAAAAAATTCTTCTCAAAAATGCCCATATAAAATCACCCTTATAAATGAACTGTCTGATAACGGAAAAACTGTAGGTATAATTTACTCATATTCATACAAGTCATTTGTCAAAATCTCATGGTATAGGGGTGGCTAGGTGGCGCCCTTGAGTCAGGAGGACTTGAGTTCAAATATGGCCTCAGACACTTAACACAAAACTAGCTGTGTGACCTTGGGCAAGTCACTTCACCCCAATTGCCCTACCTTTTTCCCTCCAAAAAGGAAAAAAAAAACCTCAAAACACCAAACCTCATGGTATAGTCTCATAGATCCAAGCTACGAGGGTTAAGTGAGGACATTCATTTCAGTCTCCTCATTTTACAGACAAGGAAACAAGGGTTCAGGGGTTTTGATCTGTCCAAATACATACAAGTAGTAAGTGGAACAGATGAGATTTGAACTCAGGTCTCAGAATTCAAAGCAAATACTCTTTCCACTGTATTAAGGAAATGCGGCCATTCCTCTGGGAAAGACAGAAAAAATGTGGGCTAGTGAATAGTACAATTTGTCAGTGTTTAAATGGTTGAATATGTAGGCCCAGAACATGGTCACTAATGGGACAATATCAACTGGAAAGGCAGTCTTCAACAGAATATTCTAGGAAGCTGTTCTCTGTCCTGGGCATTTTATCCCATTATCAATCATTTAGGTAAAGCTGGATGATGGTGCACTTACTAAATGTGGAGATAACAGAAAACTGGGCAGACTAACTTTAGCATGTGTGGCAGAGTGAAAAAAGGCTCAAAAAGGGGCTTAATCAGCTAGCACAGTGGGCTAAATATAATCAATGAAATAAAACAGAGATCAATATGAAGTCTCAGATTTGAGTCCAAAACAGACGTATTTCAAGTACAAATGTACTTCATAAGTACAAGGAGGGCAGAAAGGGGCTTAGTGGGTAGATTTCATATGAAAGAGATGTGACAGTGTTAGTGGACTACAAACTCAATATACATCACCTGTGTATATCTCCGTAGAGCAGTCACTAGAACTCACGAAATCTTTGTCTTCAGTGAGAAGCAGAGTATCCAAGAAGAGGGAAAACTATGCCAATCTGCATTGCTGAGACCACTTCTGGAGTGTTGTGGTTCAGTACTGGAAAGGACAAATACTATTTTAGGAAGATTACTGACAATTTGGAGATTATCTTTTCTAGTCCATCAAGCCCACTTTGGCCACTCCCTCATCTATTTCATCTCACTGGTGAATGAATTCCACTCTACAATATTCTCTACACTCAATCTGCTAAACCTCTCATCCTATCGCAAATTCTGAATTGGTAGACCCCAACTTTGAATTATTCCCACCGTTCACTCTATTGTTTCTATTAATTTTTCTTGAAGGGAATTGGAGAAAATAAAAAGAAAACTTTGCTGACTGGGTCCTCTATAGATTCTTCTTATTAACTCAATCAGAGTAAAAAAAAACCCAACACATTATAGTGAGACAATTCTTTTACACTTCCTAATTTTTCCCTATCTCACTTGCTAAAGTAATCATTGCACAAATTCTCATCTAATGGCAGCTAGGTGGAGCAGTGAATTGTACAGAGCAATGGCCCTCAAATCAGGAAGACATGAATTCAAATCCTAGGTAAGTCACTTATCCTCAGTTTCCTCATTTGTAAAGGGAGTATAACACTAGCATCTCCTTTCCCAGTCAGTTGTGAGGATTAAATGATATAATAGCTAAAGCATGTAGTGCTAATTATATTCCAGGCACATTGTACCTTTACAGTCAAATGCCAATCTGAAAATACTATATAAATGCTAGCTTTTTCTTCTTTTCTTTGTTTTTTTAAATTTTAAATTGATTTCTTTGTTCGCTTTTAGTTTACAAGATTCAGTTCCACAATCCCTTGAGTTTCAAATTTTCTCCCCTTCCTCTTCCCCCTCCCCCCATGGTGGCATGCAATCATGTATAGGATCTGCAAATACTTTCACATTGGTCATTAGTCTGGTTGTATAGAAGGGTTGTAACCAATGGAGTGATCAATGGGAAAGAGGAAACAAAACCAAATATGGAAAAGAATGAGAGCATGTAGTTTGCTTCAGTCTCCATTTAAACTCTGTTCTTTCTAGATCTTTCTCTGAATGTAGACATGTCCTTCCATCCTGAGTCTTTTAGAGCTGTCTTATAACCTTTCATTGCTGAGAAGAGTCTGGTTTATCAAAGCTGGTCGTCATACATATGATGTGTCTGTGATTGTGTACAAATTTCTCCTGGTTCTGCTCTTCTCAC
>CM053587.1:353887562-353918710 GCA_028646515.1 Pseudochirops corinnae
GGTAAATGTGAAGTCCATCCCCTTCCCATTTCTTATAGCACAATAGTGTTCCATTACATTCATATACCACAACTTGTTTAGCCATTCCCCAATTGATGGACATACCCTTAATTTCCAGTTTTTTGCCACCACAAAGAGAACTGCAATAAATATTTTTGCACATATGGATCTTCCTCCCACTTCTGTGATCTCATTGGGATACAACCCCAGAAGTGGTATTACTGGGTCAAAGGGTATGCAATTATTTATAGCCCTTTGGGCATAGTTCCAGATTGCTCTCCAGAATGGTTGAATCAGTTCACAACTCTACTAACAATGCATTAGTGTTCCCATTTTTCCACATCCTCTCCAGCATTTGTTATTTTCCTGTTTTGTCATCTTAGCCAATCTGACTGGTGAGATGTGGTACCTTAAAGTTGTTTTGATTTGCATTTCTCGAATAATTTCTAAATGTTAGCTTTTTCAAAGTCTCTTGCAGTATTCCTACCACCTACACTCTTAACTGATGGTCTTATCTCATACTTCACAAAAAAACTTACCATTTTTAATGAGTTCTCTTTTCACAAAGTAAAAGAACTAGATATCTTACCTTACTATCTTTTTCACCATTGTGTAATGTGAAGAGATAGCCTGTCTCAATGTAAAGGCAAATTTCTCTTGATATCTCTTGATACCTTGTATCACATCCAATTCAATTTGTTTTTCATCAGATTGTCTTTTCTGTTGTTCCCACTCCTCCATTAATCTGTAATCTCTCCCTATTTATTGACTATTTCCCAGCTACTTATGAATATGCTCATGTCCATTATATCAATTCCTAGGAACAACACTCATTGGATCCTACTAATCCTGATAGCTATTGTCCTATACCTTTCCTCCACATCATGGATTAATTCCTTAACAATTTTTTTTTTCTGTATTCAATACCCTCTTTTCCTCCCCTCTCACTTTCTTCTCAACCCTCTGCAATATAGTACCTGAAATTGCTACCTCCAAAGTCATCTATGAACCCTGAATTGTAAAATCAAATGGACTTCTTGAAATCTTCATCCATGTTTACATATTTGGATACTGTTAATCAAGCCCTTCTCCTTGATAGCTTGTCTTCTCTTGGCTTTTCTGATACTGCTTTTCTGCAACCTGTACGAAGGATTCTTCTTAGTCTTTTTTGCCACATATAAATCAGGTTTTGTGTGCAGTGAATAGAGCATTGGATCTAGAATTAGGAAAATATGAGTTCAAATTTGTCTTTAGACACATCCTGGTTGGGTGGCCATGGGCAAGTCACCTGATTTCTGTGTGTTTAAATTGGGAATAATTATGGCACATGCCTCACATGGTTGTTGGGAAGATCATGTGAGATAATATTTGTAAGAGTGCTTAGTACAGTGCCTGGCACATAGTAATCATTCTCTAAATACTGAATCCTACCCCACCTTACACCTCCATAAGGCTAGGTAATTCTAATTCTATTCTTTGTGCATAATCTGGTTGTAGGCCAATGAGAGGTCCATCCACTGTCTCCTAAGCTACAGTGACTTGATAAAGATTTAGAAAGTAGGAGGCCCAATGTCACCCATCTGTGAGAAGTTGTAGAACTCAAGCAGGATCCCCATCTGGACAAACAGAGCTGATGTGGCTCCTCCAATGACAGCCACAGACTTGTGCTGCCCTTTGCAGCTGAAGTTAGGGACTAGCTGACCCTCTCCTATCAACCACTGAAGAGAGCTCTCCAAGGTCTTCTCATCACTGTGGTAGGCGTCGTAGACCAGGAATCTCAGAGAAATGTTGGGCAGCAGAACAGAGTCCCTGTTGATTTCCTCCATTATAGTCATGGTCTACTGGTAGTTTTTATGCAGCCCCATGAGGGGGAGAGAATGAGAAACGACTAACAAAGCCTGAAGAGAAAATGCACTTCAGAAGGAAAGCTTTCTCAGTTATGTGAAGGTCAAAACTAAGCACTCCAGCTCATTTCACTTTTACAATAACTATAGCAACAGTAATAGTAACCAGCATTTCTATGGTGCCAGGTTCTGTGTTCAACAACTTACAGTGATTATCTCATTTAATCCTTACAACAACCCTGGGAGATATGTGCTGCTATTATCCCCATTTCACAAATGGAACACTGAAGGAAGCAAAGGTTAACCAATTTGTTGTGAATTCACAGCCAGTAAGTGAATTTAAGCACAAGTATCCCTAATTGGAGCCTGTCCCTCTATCCACTGTTGTACCTTTCTGCCACAAGCTGATTATAATAGCTGGCCCCCTCATTCCTGTACTACTCCCCTCATGTGATTTCTATGCTATTTATGGGTATTTGCTTGGAGCTCCTAACTTGAATGTGCCTGCCCTCCTCTTTCATTTATTCAAGTAATAGATATTGAGCCAATATGATGTGCTAGAGGATGTCAGTTGTCAAGATTGTCCTTGTTCCTAAAAGACTCAGTGAAACCATCCTGGAGGCAGGAAATGCCCACATGCCTTTAATATGAAGTAGCAGGGAATATATACATATACAGAGTAGAGAAAAATATAAGAATGACGAGTAGGTGGAGTATACACTTCCAAATGAAGTCTTAAGAGAAGGCTTCCTCAAGTTTGTCATAACTCATGAAGGATGGACTTTAATCAGTCAGTAAACATTTATTAAACATTTAGTACATTCAAAGGATGGTAGTAGGCACCAGGAATTCCAAGTAAAGACTAAATAAAATCCTCAAGACTATCTGAATAAATTGATTGCTAAGTGGGCTGTCACTTAAACTTTGGCTGCCTTAATTTCCTCATCAGTAAAAGTGAGGAGAATAATCATTCCCAGAGATGTCATGGGGATTAAATGATCTAATATTTCAAATGTGTATAGGACAGTGCCTGATATATAACACAAACTGAATAAATTCTTGTTTCTCTCTTTTCTGTTCTCAAGATTCCCATGGAATTGGTATAAGGGAGTAGGTGGCTAGGTGGAACATTGGAGATAGCTACAGACCAGGACTGAAAAAGACTTGAACTGGAATCCAGTCCCAAACCCTTACTAGCTGGGTGACCCTGGGCAGGTCATTTAACCTCTGTTTCTCTGAGTTTCTTCATACGTAAAATGGGAATGAATAATCATAGCATCTCTCTGGCAGGGTCGTTTTGAGGATCAAATGAGAAAATAATTGTAAAGCAGGAGTGGAAGGCACCTTGTGGCAGTCTGTAGACTATGAGTAGTGGGCACTATGTACAGGTGAACTATTTAGAAATGTCATCATTATCATCAAAGAAAGAACTACATAAATAAAAATCAGAGGCAGACTGGGAAATTAGAATCCTGCCAAATTTGTACACACAGCATTTCCAGTCAGGCCTTCCCAATGCATTTTCATTTCAAGACTAGAACCAAATGCAGGCCTCCATTTTTTTTCTCCTTATTTCTTTCTCTTTGCTATTGAAGACGTAGAAGAACAAAAAGTGAAAGTCATCTAAAAGACTGCAGCTTCTAACCGAACTTGAAGCAGAAAATCCACAGCAATGAGCTCTCCTATTCATGCCAATACTCTCCAAAAGAATTGCAAAATCTGTCAGCTCCCACTTCTGAGGACAACAGAGCAGTTTTCTGGGACTTAGTAACTGAAAAGAGAATCCCCCAGTTTGCCCCTTCACTCTTGTGTTTGTATCCAATCCGATCTGACCTGCAAGAAGCAGCTCTATTTTCCCCCAAGGGAGGGTGTCTGCCAGGTCTCTGAGAATTTGAGATGCCATGTCCTTTCTTTCCATGTTTTTTTTTTTTATCAGCTATCCCCCAAGCCCAGAGACACACCTCTCACAAAGTCTTAATTGGATCCCTCCATAGCTAGTACTTTCCACGCCTCTTACTCGTAGAGTCATGGGATTTAGAATAGGAATGAACCTTAAAAGCAGTCTAAAATTTTCACCTCCATTTTAAAGATAAGGAAACAGAGACCCATAGAGGCAAAGTACCTTACATGAGGTTATGTGGTAAACAGCATGTGCCAAATATAAAAGTTCCAAACTTTTTAGATTTTTCAGTTCTTATTTGAATTTCCCAACCTAAGAAGGAAATGATCTGATCTAGTGATACTCATATGAGTGCTATTAGGGTTTGTGCTAGGTCTTCCTTCCTGACCTGGCTGTTGTCATAGAAAACTACAATTGTGTTATGATCTATTTTGTCAGATATTTTTATTGGAGAAGGGGGTTTCTGAACCAGAGAAGCAAATTCAGTAGAAGGTGCTCTGAAACTCCACTCACTCCAGTATCCCTAAGAGGAGAGCTCTCCAGAGGAACACTGGGCTGCATCAGAGGATGTTTCAGATACTGGACAACTGTATGAGATGGGACGAGTAAGCGTGACAGCTTGGTCAGCATCTTCCCCTCTACAAATGATTCTTAATCCACCTGTTCTTGAGCCTGGAATAACGGAACATTGATTCCTCCTTTTCAGTCACCTGCTTTGGCTTTTGCACCACCACCAACAGTAATGACTGATAATTCCTTTGTTTATGGAACTCAGTCTATTCCTATATTCCTACACTCTCTATGCTACAGCCATCTAGATCTGTTTGTATTATCTGCAGAGATGTTGCCCCCTATCACCATAATGGGTTGGCTATTTGTCAAAATTACTTGAATTGTTTTCATAAATTAAAAAAGATTTCCACAACCTGTGTGTAGGGCAAACAATGCTTGTGCTGGTGCTCTTGAACAAATGCCATATGGTTCTCTAATTTACATATCTTGTAGTGCCTGTTTTACTGAGAGGTATCTGTCCTTGGTGATTCTTTTTTTTTTTTTTTGTCCTTTGTGATTCTTGGTCAGTAAGAGTCACCTCAGATATTTATTGAGTTAACATTTAATGAAATGGAACAAAATCAGTGTGTTAGGTCAATTTCCATCTTCTCTAATGTCATCTTTCCATCTAAGTAAGGGGACTGTCCTTTTCTGGTTTTATATTACCCATGGAGGACTGCTCTGCAAGCATTTAGATTGGAAGAATTCAAAGTGTGGATGATGTGAGAAATAATTCATTTGCACCCCTACTCTATTCCAATCAGTATCAATCAATTTGATGTGATTCTATGGGGGTAGTGATTGTATGTTCTCCATACTGGAGCGCCAAACTGTGAGATGCAGATTGTAGGATCATATACTTAATCATAGGAAGCTTAGAGGCCCTCAACCCTTGCTTTCCCTTGTCATGATGGCCAAGCCCAGTGTGGCAGAGGTGACTCAACTACATGGAAAGTCCTGCAATTTATTTCAGTACCTCCAAACCATTCTCTCTTATCCAACATGAACAAGTGACCATCTTATGACTACTTAGTCAGTGGAGATAGCCCATCCTTCGCCCAACCTATGAGTCCCTGCTGATATATCATTTTTGGTTCTCGAGAGCAACATCTACCAAACAATGAGATGCTTTGTTTTACCATGCCTTTGTCATATTTAGGCATCAAACTGTATGAAAACAAGATCTTAGAAGTAGGAGGCATCTCAGACTGTGAGGACGATTTGAGATCTACTCCATTAGAAGTGACCATGGACCCTTTAGTAAAGTGCAATTGACTCAGAGATTTACCTCAGTCTCTTGAATTGTAGGTTGGATAATTTTAATCTTCAAACATGCACACACATAAACATGCATACATACAATCCACTACATTTCCTACACTTGTGTTTTTTGCTCTGGGTTTTTTTCATGACTGAAATACACTACTAGCTCACTTTCCCCTCATAGAATCTTTTTCTTCACTTGCCTCCTCACCAATACCTTTGCCCCTTCAAGATGCTCTCCCTGGAGTTTCCTCTCCCTATGGGCAAGTCCCTAGCAGATTCAACCATATCATGAATAGCCCAAATTATGGACCCTTTACTCCCAGCTCAAAGCACTTTCCTGAGTTAGTCCCTCTTGTGACAGAAGCCTTGCTCCATCAACCTTTCCCCAGCCTAAATACCCCCATCATGCACTTTATATTTTTCTTCATTTATTAGAAAGTAAGCACCTTGAGGGCAGGGACTGTCTTGTTAGCTTGAATTTATACTCCAGCAATTAGCACAATACTTGGAAAATATTAAGTTCTTAATAAAAACGCTCTTTTCCTTTTTCCCTTCCTTCCTTCCTTCCTTCCTTCCTTCCTTCCTTCCTTCCTTCCTTCCTTCCTTCCTTCTTTCTTTCCTCTATCTATTTTTCCATGTATTTATCTCTCCTCTGACCTATTAAACTATGGATCTATCTATCTATCTATCTTCCTTCTGGATGGATCTGACTCTCATATGGCATGAACTGAATTCCCTTTGACATGCTAGTTGTATTCTTATGTAATTGATCAATGTTTTTCCATTAGTAATATTTCTTTCCATCTTACAAACCTGTGCTGGATTTTTTAAAAAAATGAACTACTGTATTCTGGTTTCTATCCCATAAGATACTTCCAAAATTGATTTTTGGACAAATATGAAATACCTTACTTTTATCATTATTAAGTTTCATTTAATCAATCTTGCCTTACGTTCTATCTAATAAAAGGTTTTTGGTAACCTGAGGACTCAGTCATTAAATATAGTAGATATCTTACCTGGGTTTGTATATTGCAAAATTGCATGTATCCAAAGGATTGATAAAAATGTATTGAATATGGTGGAGTAAAAGCAGGAAGAGGATGGTGGAGTAAAAATGTACTGAACAGGACAGTGAAAAAGAGTGCTGTCCTAAGTGAAGACATATGAGAGTGATTCACTGAGCCAAGGGTCAGGATGTAGGTTGTGCTTGAGGAAGTGGGTCATATATAAAAGGCGTTGTTGTCATAGACTTTCAGGGGAATCCAAAATATCAATTTGGGCTTCATTGTGTGTGCGACACTAAAAAGTTTTGGCACCACTACATTTCTGCTAAAATCAATTCATACCAGCTCCAGACAGTTAATTGTCAAATTTTTAGTGAGATCAATTACACCTTGGAAATGGGAAAATGCTGCCAATAGGAAGTGACTTATTGTTTTAGTGATTTCTAGACTTAAGGAAGTGATGGAGAAAATGTTAATGATGCAGGTTAAATGAAAAAAGTTTGCGGTACATTTTTAGGAAGGTCTTTGCTAAAATTTAACAGCACAAAGTTTCAATCTCTGAAAATATGTGAGGAGTTGGAAAAAGAACCAGATGAAATTCAGCTATCACTGAGATGGGAAATAATCCACATCCCATGCTGATATTTTATTATTGGAACTTTTCATGCCTCTGGCAGGAACTGTGAGGCAATGTACTAGAATAATGTCAGCCCTGGGAACCCACTTTTCTCTTTATCCCTTCCTGGGTGTTCCTTTCTGGCCTCAGCAGGATCACATAACACTTGGGAATAAAGATGCAGCCCAGTAACCCAGCACTCGATGCCAGGATGGAGAAAATCTCTACAACAACCATGGCCTTGCCCTTGGTGCTCTGGTATGTGGGGAGGAAGGAGAACCACACACTGCAGAACACCAACATGCTGAATGTGATGAACTTGGCTTCATTGAAGGTATCAGGCAGGTTTCTGGCCAGGAAAGCCACAGTGAAGCTCCCCAGGGCTAGGAAGCCCATGTAGCCCAGGACACAGTAGAAGGCAATTTCAGAGCCCTCGTTACATTGTATGATGATGTGACCAGGTTCAGAGTGTGGATCCAGGTCTGGGAAGGGGGGAGAAGTTCCCAGCCAGATGCCACAGAGAATCACTTGGATTCCAGTGCTAATGAGGACAACAGAATTGGACACCCTAGACTGTACCCACACCCTGATTCGACTTCCTGGTCTTGTTATCCTGAAGGCCAGAACCACCATGATGGTTTTTGCCAAAATGGAGGACACGGCCACAGTGAAGACAACTCCAAAAGTGATTTGTCTGAGGAGGCAGGTGGCTGATGTGGGACGGCCAATGAAGAGCAAGGAGCAGAGGAAACAGAAGGCGAGGGAGATGAGGAGAGTGTAGCTGAGAGTCCGGTTATTAGCCTTGACTATGGGAGTATCTTGAAACTTTACAAAAACCCAGAGAACTAGGGCTGTCAGGAGAGAGAAAGAAACAGCTGTCAATGCTAGTATTATCCCCAAAGGGTCTGCAATATCCAGGAAGGTCACAAGCTTTGGAAAGCAGCGATCTCTGTCCTTATTTGGATGCTCATCATCTGGGCACTTCTCACAGTGATCCACATCTGAAGAGGAAAAGAAAACAGTCAGAGCCTATTTTGTACAGGAAGATCTACTGCTAGTGACCCCTTCTCTGAGATTACCTTCCATCTACTCTTCATATCTTCTCATTACCTTGCTATTCACATGTTGGGTTCCCTATTAAAAGGTGAAGTCCTTGAATGTAGGAATTACTTTTGTTGCTCTATGGATCCCCAGCACTTAGCATTGTGCCTAGCTTTAACAGGTGCTTAATAAACCTTATTGACTCTTGTCTGGCCTGTAATTAGTACACCACATTTGTTTGGTAGGGGCTTGTATTTTGATTAACATAGTGTGTGACCTAAGTAAGCAAGGTGTTGTAGAACCAGTTTCCTGAATTCAGAAAGGCTAAGAACTCTTCTTTTGAAAAGTTGCATGGAGGACTGAGGGATAACTTGATTTGCCTTGAGTTACAAATCTAATAGTGGGACATAGAACTTGAACCCAAGGCTTGTAGACTCCAAGAACAGCACCATTTCAGCTACACCATTCAGCCTTTGAAGTGCGTTATTTCCCTTAATGGTGTATGTTTATCATGTGTTATTCTGTATCCCTGACTCATATGTGAATGAACATTACGGTTTAAAAGGAAGAGCTCTAGACCCAAAGTCAGAAGATATGGTCATTAGTCTTGGCACAGGCCACATAAAGATTGGAGGAGTCAAGTCACCTCTAGAGGTGTCACAAATAAAATGAGACATCTGAAAAAAGATGATGACTAAGATCCCTTCCTCCTATGAGATTCTATAATTAGTCCACTGGCTAGTCTTCCTCAATTGGCATGTTTCTATGACACTGATTCCATTCAGTGGGTGTTCTTTGGAAACCAACCTGATACCTTGCAGAGAAGAGTAATTACTTTTAAGTATTGCTCATTCCATACCGTGGCATTTACACCTCTGCCAGGCAGGACTTGAAATGAGAATCACCCACTCCATTAAAATTGGGTCCTGGCACTATCCCTCATTCTCTATTTTCAATAGCAACCAATCTGACTAGACCTTTCTCCCACTTTCTTCCTCATAAGATCATTTTCCCATCAGGTTCCAATACATAAGTCACTCCATCTCCAAATCACTCTTCAACCTAAGCCTCCCACCTTGAATTCACCTCTTCTGGGTCCCAACATAAACTTCAGGCTTTCTGCTCAACTGAGTCCTTTCAGTGGGGATCACCTCCTCCAGCCCTCCCTTGGTCAAATTCCTCTTTTTGACTTTCTATACTGAGGAATCTGACATTCGTGGTTTCTGTGGAGCCTCAGGTCCACAAGATCATATACATGTCCATCTGCAGAGAAGCAGACATGTCTAAATGCTAGTCAATTTCTTTCCATGATGGTAAATTTTTCCCAAGTGGCTTTTTAAAATAAAATATATGCACAATGCACTTGTAAATTTCCTGTGAGTTATTAAATTTTTATACATCCTTTTCTTTAGTCTAAGTTGCAAACAAATTAACTCTAACTGACACCATTGGCTGATTTCCTCTGTGTAAATATTCAGACTGAATATATAACATTTGACTCTGTGAGGTGGGAGTGAGCTTGCTCCAGCATAACTCTATTCTCTATCTCAATATGCTCAGCTCCAAAATGAGGACAATAGTTGATTATCCACAGAAGGAAAAGGAAAAACTCTATCTACACAGACACTCATTATATAGATACCACATGCACAATATAATAATTACAGAAATTTACACACTATATGTATTTTTATTCATATGTTATATATATACACATGTATACTCATATACACATATGTATAAATATATAGATCTCTCTCTGTATATATGTATATGTGTGTGTGTGTATATACATACATACATACACCCACACCCACATACATTCATATGGTTGTTGTCCTTCATTCTTGAAGAGGACCAAAATGACATCAGTAGACTAGAGTCAAGTTTCAGTGTGTCCAACTATGTTTGATCAGACCAATATGAGCCTGGAATGCTCTACCACAGGTCAATCACAAATAGTCCATGTGATCACAAATAGTCCATGTGAACATGTGGGGTGGATCTTCCAAATCTGAACATCCTGCATTCCTTTGAGCCATTTCAATTTTGCTTTGCTCAGAACCTTCTCTGACATGGGCATGCCATACCGAGTGGTCCTGTGCCAGTGACTCCCATGTCACAAAATCAGTTCCAAAGTACACACACACACACACACACACACACACACACACTATTAATTATATTGGATAAAATGTAGTAATGTTACATACCAATCTATGTACAGTTCTCTCTGACATTTACCCTGACTTTCCTTAGTGGTTTATAACCTATGGCTATTGGGGGTGTTCAAGGAAGGATACTATTTCTGATGTAAGAACTGCTGAGCCCCTTTCAGGGCTGTGTTCCACCTTTGGTGTCTACCTGATCACCTAATCCTCACCTGTGCTCCAAGAAGCTGTAGCATGTGCAGTGGCCATGACCTGGTAAATCATTGAGCAGATGGAATAAACCAGCTTAAGTGTAACCAAAGGGTCCCAAACCATTCAGTGAATTAGAGGGGTGTCTATCCCAAGCATGTGAAGACTTCATTTGGCTGAATTGTTAGATAAGAACACATTGTTCTAATGGTCAAAAAAGCAGAAGAAGCAGCCGTCTTAAATGCTTAGTTTGTATGCATGTCAGTTTAATTTAAGAGAGAACCTCAATGTCTGGTGCTTTATCCTGCCAGGTGATCTTCAGAATCTCCCCAAGACAACTGGAGAATGGCTCATATTTTTATAAATTTGACTCCATTTTTTATGTATTTGAAAAATAAGGACTTTATCAGAGAAACTTGCTTCAAGATTTTTTCAGTTACTACTGCTAACTGTATTTTTCTCCATCTTATTCCCCCCATTTATTCTATTCTTTCTCTCCTTTTACTCTGTCCCTCCTCAAAATTGTTTTGCTTGTGACTACCTCCTCTTTCAATCTTCTCTCCCTTCTATCACCCCTCTTCTCTTATTGTTTTCCCCTCTTACTTTCTTGTAGGGTAAGATAGATGTCTATACTGAATTGAGTGTGTATTTTATTCCCCATCTGAGCCAATTCTGAAGAAAGAATTATTCATTCATTCCTCCTCACCTCCTCCTTCTTCCCCTCCACTGTAAAAGTTTTTTCTTGCCTCTTTATGTGAGAAAATGTATCTCGTTCTACCTCTCTCTTTTTGCCAATACCTTCTTTTCTCACCCCCTAATTTTCTTTTTTAGATATCGCTCCTTTATATTCAACTTACACCTGTGAGCTCTGTCTATATTTACTCCTTCTAACTACCCCAATAATGAGAAATGTCTTATGAGTCACAAATACATTCTCCCCATGTAGGGATGTAAACAGTTTAACCTTATTAAGTCTTTCATGATTTTCCTTTTCTGTTTCTCCTTTTATCTTTTCTTGAGGCTTGCATTTGAAAATAAAATTTTCCATTCAGATTTGGTCTTTTCATCAAAAATACTCGAACGTCCTCTATTCCCTTGAATATCCATTCCCCCCCTTGAAGGATTATACACAGTTGTGCTGGATGGGTGATTCTTGGTTGTAATTCTAGGTCCTTTGTCCCCTTTAATATCATATTCCAAGCCCTTTAATACTTTAATATAAAAGCTGCTAAATGTTATGTTATCCTGACTGTGGCTCTACAATACTTGAATTGTTTCTTTCTGGAGGCTTGAAATATATTCTCCTTGACCTGGGAACTCCATAATTAGGGTATAATATTGCTGGCAGTTTTCATTTTGGAATCTTTTTTCAGGAAGCGTTTTGTGGATTCTTTCCATTTCTATTTTACCCTCTCATTCTAGAATACTAGGGCAGTTTTCCTTGATGGTCTCTTAAAAGATGATATCTACGCTCTTATTTTGATCATGGCTTTCAGGTAATCCAATAATTTAAAAATTATCTCTCCTGGATTTGTTTTCCAGGTCAGTTATTTTTTTCAAATGAGATATTTCACATTGTCTTCTATTTTTTCATTCTTTTAGTTTTGTTTTTATTTGTCTTGATTTCTCATAAAGTCATTAGCTTCCAATTGCTCCATTCTAATTTCAAAGGAATTATCTTTTTCATTGAGCTTTTGGACCTCCTTTTCCATTTGGTTAATTCTTCCTTTTTGAGGCATTTTTTTTTCTCCTCGTTGGTTTTTTTGGACTTTTTACCATTTGGCCTGGTCTGCTTTTTTAAGGTATTATTTTCTTCAGTATTTTTTGTGTCAACTTCACCAAGCTATTCACTCATTTTTTCATGATTTTCTTGCATCACTTTCATTTCCCTTCCCAATTTTCCCTCTATCTTTCTTACTTGATTTTCAAAATCCTTCTTGAGCTCTTTCATGAGCTGAGATTAATTCATATTTTTCTTGGAGGCTTTGAATGTAGGAACTTTGACTTTGTTGTCTTCTTCAGAGTTTGTGTCTTAATCTTCCTTGGAATCATAGTAACTCTCGATAATAAGAGATTTTTTTCTGTTGTTGAATCATTTTCCTAGACTATTATGTGACTTTTATCTCTTTGTCAAATGAGGGCTCTGCTTCCAGGATGGAGAGTACACTATTCCAAGCTTTGGAAGTTTTGTGCAGCTGTTTTCAGAGATACTTTTAGGGACTTGTAAGTTTTCAGTTTCCAAGATGGTATGACCTCAGGAAAGGTGTTTATCACTCTTTTGACATGTGCTCTGCTCTGTGAATGACCAGAAGCACTCTTTTCTGCTATGGAACTATGAAGGGGATTTTCCCCCCAATGTGACTACAAACACAGCTATACCAGTGCTCCTTCTCACCCTGGGACTGCCAGCCAGGACTGTGACCCAGATCTGAGTATGGGCAAAGCAGGAGTCCTGGCTCAGTGTTAGCAAAAAGATTCCCCTAATCTCCTTCTGATCTGTCGTTCAACTCCCATATCCTCTGTGGGTTGAAAGCTCTGGAAACAGTTGCTGCTGCTGCTGCTGCTGATTTGGTCACTCCCAAGGCTTGCTCCTGGCTTACCTGGGCCCAGGTGATTCTGGTGCAGTCTACACTGAACTTTACTCATATAGTTGTAGCAAACCTTTTCTGCTGACCTTCTAAGTTGTCCCTAGTGTCTAGTGGCTGAGAGGTCTGGAAACCATCACTGCTGTCAGTGATTCAGTCACCATGAAGTCTGCTCCAAACTTGCTGAGTCATGATCTGTGCTAGTTTGGCCTATGCTAGACTGTGCTCCTCTCTCAACCTGGTGCAAAGACTCTTTCTGCCAACCTTCCAAGTTTGTCTTGGGATGAAAATTTGTTTCATTCCATCTTTTTGTGGGTTCTGCTCTTCTAGAATTTGTTTAGGGTCATTTTTAAAGGTATTTGGAGGAGTTTGGGGGAGATCTCAGGCAAATTCCTGTCTTTGCTCTACCATCTTGGCTCTGCCTCTTGTCATTTCATTTAATGAAATTATTAAGCTCCTACCATTTTGCCATTTTTACCTCTCCCAATGTCCTCTGATGACAGGCAAATACTGAATAGCAAGTGCAGATATAGTATATCTGTGACTATAGTCACAACTTTGCACACAGGCAGCCCAGGTGATAGGGTGGTCTACTCAATGGAAGCAGCAGTAGGATTTGGCTGCCCCCTGAGAGTCTGAACATCATTCTAAGGTTGCCCCATGAGTGGAAGTTTGATTACGGTATTATGAATTTATTGAATGCTTTGTTCTAAATATTGTGGCCACTATAGTGAAAACCGTGTGGCCATTTTCTGTGATAAGATGTAATGTTGTGAATACTATGTTGTGATATATTGCAAATGTTTGCCTTGATTTGTAATGGAATAAACAGAGTGTTCACTATATTGTGTAATCCAAACCCTAAAAGCTGTTCACAGTTCCATTCTTTTGGGACTCTGCTGGTGCATGGCATTACAGAGTGACAAAGGCAATGTGTGGTGCAGTGGGCTAGACTGACCATAGACTTATCCTCTTCCTGTAAATATTGATATTCAACAAAAACAATGGCCCCAAGGCAAGACATCTTCCAGAGGATTTAATATCAAAGGATTACAGTACTTCTCTGAGTGGGAACAGTTCCTTGCTAACTTGGAGCAGCATCTGAGTCAACACATGATTGGTAGCAGTGGAGTAGTAGAAAAGTAGGCATCTTTCAGAGACTGGATGTATAGCACTGTATCTACTCATGTGGGTAAGAACATTCATACATGTCAAGAATGGTTGGACAAAAATGATGGAGAAATTCAGAGGTCACTGAAGGAAAAGTGGGAACTACACTGGCTTTACCAGTAGGATAGTTCATCCATTTCTAACAGGGAAGGAATTAATTCCATCAAAAGGAAAGTATAAATGAAGCTTAGAGAGATGCAATATTTTTGGCTCCATAAAACCACAGATGAAATTAAGTTTTACTAAAGGGAACCATTCAAAGTACTTTTATGATGCCCTAAAGGCTATTCATTGGTCAAAATCTTTGTTCATTTCAACTATTCAGCGCCACTGGAGCCACATTAATCAATGATAAGGCCATCATCTTGGAGAGGTGGACTCAACATTTCCACATCTCAACAGACTTTCATCCATTAATACTGAAGCCATTGACCTCGTGCTGAAGTCAGTCTCTCTCTAGGCAAATTTCCAACTGAAGAAGAGATTTGAATGCCATTAGGCTCCTCTCCTGTGGAAAAGCACCTGGTGCTGATTCTTTTTCAACTGAGTTTTACAAAGTGAAGAGGGAATTGCTCATACAAAATTTGACTGAAATTTTCTGGGTTTTATGGCAAGAGGTTATCCCCCAGGAGTTCAAAGATACCTTGATTGTCCATCTCTATAAAGGTAAAAGATTCATATTGTTCTGTGACATTCACAGGGGGTGTGTGTGTTAGATTTGAAGGACTCTTTCTCGTAGTCATTGCTGAAAAAATTCTTTCCAGAGTCCTCCTTAGTAGACTTATCCTTCACCTGGAAGATGGTCATCTACCTGAGAGCCAATATGGCTTCAGAAAGGCTAAGGAATGATCACTATGGTTTTTTCTGCTTAACACCTCCAGAATTGCCAGGAGCAGAACAGCGATCTATATGCAATATTCTTCATTCTAATCAAGGCCTTTGATACTGACCATCATGAAAATTTATGATAAATTATATCAAAATTTGGTTTCATGGAGAAGTTTATCAGTATTGAACTTTAGTTTCACTACAGCAGACCTGCCTGGGTTCTGGGTAATGGATAATGCTCTCTTGCTTTCCTGGCCACTAATGGAAAAAAACAAAGTTGTGTGCTTTCTCCCATGCTTTTTAGCGTGATGTTTGCAGCAACATTGTCAAATGCCTTCAATGAGGACAAACATCACATCAAGGTCAGCTACCAAAATGATAGTAAATTATTCAACTTATAAAGGCAACAAGCTAAGACTAAAGTGAATGTACTTGATTTTTTAATTGCAGATGATTGCGCACTCAGTGCAGCCTCTGAGGCTGAGATACAACTGAGTATGGATCAATTATCTGCTGCTTTTGTTAATCTTGGCTTAACAATTAACATCAAGAAAACACAGGCGCTCAACCAGCCAGCACCATACCATCCATATGTAGATCCATCAGATGCAGTAAAGGGAGAAGTTTTGAATAATGTATATAAGTTCACTTACTTGGACAATATACTTGCTACTGTTTCACATATTGGTAATGAGTTTAATTCACACATTTCCAGAGCTAGCTCAGTGTTTGGGAAACTCCAAAGTAAAGTGTGGGAGAGAAGAATTATTAGACTGCCTAGCAAACTGAAAGTCTACAGAGCTGTTATGATGTCCTCATTGTTGTATGCCTGAGAAACATGGATAGTCTACAAGTGTCATGCCAGGAAACTGACTTGCTTCCATTTGAATTCTTAGGAAGATTCCAATGATCACATAGCAGAACAGGTTCCTAGACACTCAGGTTCTTTCTTGAGCTAAACCACTTTTTCTCTCCTCTTCTCTCCCCTCCTTTGAATTTTACTGCAGACTGTGCAATCTAAATGGGTTAGCCATATTGTTGAAATGCCCCACATATGCTTCCATAAAAGACTGTTATACAGAGGACCATAAAAAGCAAGTGTTCACATGATGGTCAGAAGAAGAAATACAAAGACAGTCTCAAGGTCTCTGAAAAGAACTTTAGAACTGATTGAGTGACATGGGAGATAGTGGCACAGGATGTCTCAGTATGATGTGCACTCATCATAGAAGGTGACATGCTCTATAAGCAAAGTAAAGTTGAAGTAAGTCAAAAGGAACATGAGATGCAGAAGTTTAAAGAATTCACTCCGAGCATTCACATGAACTAATTGTGTCTAACCTGTGGTAGAGAATTTTGAACATGCATTGGTCTGATCAGCAACAGTCAGATACACTGTAATTTCACTCTAACATAGTCATGTCATTTTGGTCCTCTTCTAGAACAAAGGACAAGAACCAACCTTGGCAGTTCAGGTGCTACTGCTAGGCTGTGATGTTATTTTGGGCTGTATATAACTCCAAAAATTGAACTCCACACTGTTCTGTGCCAAAGACCTCAAAAAAGTCCCCTATACACTTACCAATTTCATTGGAAATCTCCCCCTCTGGGCACTGGGAACAGCTGAAGCAGCAGACAGGCTCTCCCTCCTTAGCTGTCTTCCTATATCCAGGATGACAGCTGTCACTGCATACAGAATGGGGTGTCTAAGCCATTAAGAGGTGAATGGAAAGAACACCATTTAATTAAGGGATATTTACGATGGATGGTGCAGGCCAAGACAGTGTATCCTTTAAAACCACTCTGATGATTTTATACGTGGCTCCTATGTCAGTGTACGTCATTCAAGTGATCTCCTTTCTAGTCCTGTTTCTGTTGCCAGCTGTGGACCTTTGGCTGAAACTCTTGCCCTTTGGAGGCTTGAGTTTAATTACATGCAAAATGAGAGCTTTGGGCTGTATCACCTTAGAACACTTACATTTTGTATTGCTAAATATATCCTGGATCATTGTATTACTAATGACCCAAGATGCTGAATGAAAGCTTGGCAATCATCCAAAATTACATTTCTTATTTTAGTATGCAAAGGCCATAAGCGTGTAGGATGGGAGTGAATAGGGAATGGCAATGAGACCAGTACTGTGCTTTGCCTGTGGGTAGTTCATGTGGAAAAGGCTGGACTACTTCCTTCCCAAAAGGGGTGAACTTGTATAAAGAGGTTTTGTTTTCCACTACAAACATCCCTTTACATTCTCAACGTTTGGACTCCCCTTGTTATGTGAAAATGAGGGGCTATTTGATTGGCTGCTGAGCCAGAAGTGTGGTTGCATCCAAAAGGCAGTAACTGGTAAAGGCTTTTTCTATCTGAGTGAGAAGCATGGTATAAAGTTCTTGGTGGTTGAAGGCTTTGGGTCCTCCCCACCCAAAGCCGACATGTCATCAGTAGCAAGAGGCCCCTGTGTTTTGCCTCTTTTTCCCCCTCTGCCTTGCTTTCAGTTGAAGAAACCTTAGAAAGTATTAGTTTTACAAGGTTGGGAGGGTGATTTATCATAAATCCACTGATGAGAGTTTATGCCAGCCTTTTTTACCAGACACAGAGCCAACAAAACGCTGAGAAGCAACACTCAAGTCCAACAGATTAGAGGCAATGATTTGTCCAGCAGAGATGCTGAATTTAGAAATGTATTTGGTGGAATAAATTCTTTTACCAAATATTTAAGTTTGGGATGTATAAATATGTATATATAAATATATATATATATATAATGTATATACACACATGTGTGTATGCATAAGTGTATCTGTGTATATATACTGTGTATATATTTATATATGTATGAATATATGTTTATACATACATACATAGATATACATACATGCAGCTGGTATAAGAGAGGGCATGTTACAAAGTGTTGGATAGGGAGAAGTGTTTGTCCTATTCCTTTTGTTACATCTCAGAAAATATACTTTTTAAAAAACTAATTGATGTAAATTGTTTAAACACTATTGGAGTATTGATCCCTGGTTATTTATGTTAGGTAAAACATCCAGCAATTGGAACTTGAAGCTACTCATAGTGAAGACATCATTACTACTGCTCCAGGTTACTTTGGGATTCCCAGTCCCTAGAGACACTAACTCATCAGTGTGAGAATCATTGGGCCGAGATTCTTCAGAGATTTAAAAGAGTTAGAGTGCTATGGAGACACAGCCTCTTAGGGGACATTTAGATATTTTTCTGAATTGGGAAAATGGAGGTTACACTAATTTTACTTTCCATAAAAAGAAAACTTTGGGCAGTATCTGAATGAAACTTTATTTGAACTTAGTTGAACTGAGTGGAAGTTTCACTACCATTTATGATGATGCAATGAAGTGGGGAAGTGGACCAGAGCAATGGCTTTTGGGTCAGAAGGCAGGGTCTGTGGTGGGTAGGTGGCACAGTGAATAGAGCCCCGGCCCTGGAGTCAGGAGGACCTGAGTTCAAATCCGGCCTCAGATCCTCAACATTTACTAGCCATGTGATCTTGGGCAAGTCACTTAACCCCTATTACCTTGCCTTCCTCCCTCCAAGAAAACAAAAAAAAGAAGGCCTTGGGTAAAGGCAAAGCTTTTTGGGCCTCAGTTTTTTTATCTGCCAAATAAAGAGGTAGATAAATTGATCTTTAATGTCCTTTCCTCTTCTATCTCCTGTAAGGATAAATATTGCTGAATTTTGAAACAGATACCTGATTGCATATTTTTCTCTTATTTATCCAAACATTTGGTACAAAGGCAAAAGGAAAACAGAACCTGAGGCATATTTTCTATGTGTATTTATGTGAGCCTTAAAGTAAGATGTGTCCTTGTGACTGAACATGTTAATTGACAGGCAAGTAATCTCTGACCTTTGAGCCCAAATATCCCCAGTCGATGGCTTCCTCACATATTGTGAAATCTTGCCCAGATGGAGCCTTGGGGATAAATTCACCCACTTTCACCAGGAGTTCAGTACCATTAGGGAGGGACATATAGCTTCTAATGTCATATCGAGCCTCAGAGCTTCTTTTCTCATTTGTAAACACCTGGTCACCAGCACTGTTGTTAAATTGAAGGTCCTTCAGAAAGGAGTGGAGCTGAAAGGGAAGAAAAATCTGTCATTTCTTGGTGTCCAAGGCCAGGTCTCTCCAAGAAGTAAGACCTGTGCAGTCTACCAGAGAAGCTGGGGCTGGACAACTGAGATTTGTGCCCCTGTTTGAGGTGATGATACATGTGAGCTGGAATTCTGTCTCACTCACTTCTTTGGGGAATTTTCTTATTGTCTCTCAACCTTCTGTATATTGAGGCAAAAATATTTAATAAGATACTATATCAAACTGCATCGTACATCTTAAAGTGCTCTAAAATTGATAGCTATAACTGTCAGCATTATTTTTTCCTATTCCTTATGAAACCCAAAAGGGGTCAACATAATTAGAAAAGGACTTTTCTCTTGTTAGAGAATCTGTCTGCCTAGAAATGAGGTGCTTTTGGACCTGCCATGGTCTTAATAGGATAAGGCTCATGGCTAGAATATGTCCTTTGAAAGGATACTTTATTCACAAGGAATACGGTAGAGCAACAATTAAGTCACCAACTATAAATAATCAATTTGAACAGCAAGTTATGCTGCATCCTGGTACCTCTTCCTGGTTCTCAGTGTCCACAGAATTTGAGAGTTTAAAGGTCTCTGAACAGCAGCTATCTGATATAAATTTCCATTGTGCCCTCTGGAATTCCTGCCCCATAATTAATAAACTTTTTCATCTTAAATATGCTACTCTCTGATTCATTTCATCTTCTAGCCATTGCTAAGATAAGCATCCATCCTGAAAACACCGATTCTTTTGTTACCTTTTCTGGTTCTGACTATACTTCTCTTATATCTTCTGATTTACATTTCATGGTGTAGGAGTCAGAATACTCCCCATTGTCTCTTTCAAATCCTTCCTCAACCACCTTGCTTAAGCAACTTTTATTTTTACCTTCATGACATCCACATCTACCACTCAATCCAAAGCTTGCTCATTGTCATCTCCTGACCCCAGAACATTCTCTTCCTTCCTCAGGAAAGAGCTCAAGGATTACAATCTTTATCTTTTTCCATTTCATTTTTTTCTCACGTTAGGGGGACCAAAACATATCTATTGATAGTCTCATACATCCCTTAATGCCCTTTAATCTATTCAGTTGCCATTGTCTCATCCTCAGCTACATGTAAAAATGCTCTTCTTCCTTGACTCTATGATTATTCTCAAGTGAGCCACTTGTTTGTTCATCAATGGAAACTTTTCTCTATCCTTGTTTCATTTTTCATTTATCCCAAATTTTGGTTGTTTCATCAATTCTGTGTCTTATTACTCCTAAATATGGTCTCCAAACTCATTATGAACCTTATTCCCTCAGTTTGGATTTCTTTCTTTTTAAAAAGAAATATTCATTTTATTTTTAATTTATGGAGTAAAACAAGCATATTCATAGCACAGTATAATAGATATGATTGTTCATGAAACTGCAAATTTGTTATGTTCAACTTGCCATTCCTTTTAAATGCATAATAAAGTTATCATGTAAATTACTTTCTTTGCCCTTTTTTCTTCCCTCCTTGGACCCTAAAGATGGCTACCACTAAAAAAGTGTGAACACATATGTACGTATGTATGTATACAGACATATATATGTATATATAAACATAAATATATATATGTATATGAAATCATTCTATATATATTTTTACCAGTTCTTTCTCTGGATTGATACATTGTCTTTCTTCTTACCTTCTTTATACTTAATTTGGGTTTTTATATTAGACAAAATGACACATTCACTTACTGTTGTTCCTAAAACAATTTTGCTGTTACTATACACAAACTTGTTTTGGTTCACTTCATTTCACTCTTCATTATATTATGCAAGTCTTTCCGTGTTTTTCTAAGATATTTGAGCTCATCATTTCTTATAGGACAGTTATATTTCATGATAATCATACACCACAACTTGTTCAGTCATTCTTCAATTGATGGGCAAACCTGCAATTTCCTCTTTTTTGTCACCACAAAGAGAGCAGCTATAAATATTTTAGAACATAGTTCTTTTCCTTTTCCCCTAATCATCTTTGGAAATAGACATTGTTAGAGGTATTGTGGGGCCAAAGAGTACAGGCAGTTGGATAACTCTTTGAACACAATTTCCAAATGCTCTCCAAAATGTTGGATCAGTTGACACTTCCACCAACAATGAATGTGTCTCAGTTTTTGCATATCCCTTCCAACATTTGTTGATTTCCCCTTCAATAATCTCAGCCATTCTGATAAGTATAAAATGACTTCTCAAGATTATTTTAATTTACATTTCCTTAATCAATAATAATTTAGAGCATTCTTCATATGACTATGAATCATATTGATTTCTTTATTGGAAAAATGCTTGTTTATATCCTTTGACCACATATCAATTGGGGAATTATTCATATTCTTATAGATTGGACAAAGTTCTTCACACATTTTAGATATGAACTCTTTATCTGATACTGTCTAGAATTTTTTTCCCAGTTTTTTGCTTTTCCTCTGATCCTAACTACATTTGTTTCATAAATACAAAGACTTTTAATTTAATGTAATTGAAATTATCCATTTTGCATCTCAATATCTTCTATATCTCTTGTTTATTCATGCATTATTCACCTATATATAAGTCTAATAAGTAATATGTTCCATGTCCTTCAATTTTTCTTGTAATATCTATGTTTATATCTAGGTCTTTTATCTATCTTGATGTTATCGTGGTAAATGATGTAAGATACTGATTTATGACCAATTTATACCATACTATTTCATTTTTCCCAACAGTTTTTTCCAAATAATGAATTTTTTATCCTAAAATCTTTAGTATTTACACTTGTCAAATACAAGCTTATTATATTTTTTGTCTCCTGTAAATTTTCTGTCTACTTTGTTCCATTTGTCTATGTTTCTATTTCGTAGCAAGTACCATATAGTTTTGCTAATTGCTGCCTTATAATGCAGTTTAAGATCTGGTACTGCCGAACTTCCTGCCTTTAAATGTTTTTCATTAGTTTCTTTCTTTTTATTGTTCTTCCAAATGGATCTTGTTCTTTTTTTTCTAATTCAGTAAAATAATATTTGGCAATTTAATTACTTCATTTCTTTCCAAAGCTTGCACTGACTATATTTTCCATCCCAAATCAGGGTTGAAGTCAGATAGACTCTGAATTGACTAAGGGATATGGTTAAACCAGCTGCAACCTGTATAAAAACATTGAACAAGTTAAAACTTGGAAGCTTCAAAGTCTGACATGAGAAAGAAAGGAATGCATACATTAGAAACTGAGCCACACAGTAATAGCTGGACAGGAACACAAAGCAAAAGAATACATGGGAAAGGACTGAGATGAGACAGAGAAGGAGAGATAGAGGAAGGTCATCTGCAAAGTAGTCTGGTTGACCTAACCTAGATGTATCTACTTTTTAAAAGTTTGAGAAAAATTCAAAGAAAAGTTCTGCTCTTTCCCCGACTTTGCCTTCTGGTTCTTGTCTTTCATCAGGAACTATAGTATACTTTTTTTTTGTTTCTTTACCCAACTGTTTCTGATAACTTGAACTTTGCCTTGGCAATTATCCAGGGATTAGCTACAGATAAATATAAATGGGAATTATGTCACAGAGCCTAATCTCTTCCCAAATGTCAAAACTTTTCCTAAGAATGTCCTCCGAGTACTCTTAAGTTTCAAGTTAGTACAAATTTCATAGAGCAACAAAAAGGAAACAATACCCCTATTATATTTTTGGCAAGTTTAACAGATGAATGTTATGTTTGTATTTATGTACTTTATGTTAATGAAGTAAATATATAAGATTAAGGATGATCTTGTTATTCATTTCTTCTTCCAATAAGTAATTGATTTTGTTCTGTAGCTGCTTTTGTCTTGTAACTCCTTAAGCCACAGTTCCTTTTCTCTGAATTTAGTTCAAAGTTCAGCTGAACTAAGGAGGGTTAACTTCAAAAATTGAGGTCTTCTTGCCTCAAGAAATTTGTCTGGCCTTGGGGAAAGTGGACAGAGGCAAGGGAGTTCAGCAAGATATCTTTATATCACAAAACTATCCTTCAAGAATGAGTGGTTAAAAACAAAGAATGAGTGGTTTGCTGTCCCAAAATCTGGGTCATTATATTGAAGCTACATTCAAACAATAAGTAATTTTTAGTCTCAAGAGAAAAGGAGGGGGCCATTGCTTACACCATCACCAAATTTTCAATCAATCATGTTGTTTGTCATGCTTCAGCCCTTCAATCAATCATGTTGCCTCACTCCTATGAAGTCATCTATCCTCTTCTATTTTTGTTTTATACTCTTCAAAATCTATATTATGAAAATCATTCTTTTGTTTGGGGTCTTCAGCATAAATGGAGACAAGCCATTAACCATTTATTGACTGGCAAAATGCACCTGCTAGTAAATATTATCTTGCTTGGAGATTTGCTCTAGTATACCATTTTGTTAAAATGAAAACAATATGTATTAATGCATATATTTGTTCTGCTTTCTATTAAAAGTCAAGCTTCCTGAAGACAGGGACAGTTCCCTTTCTCTATATCCTTTGCACTGAATGAACCATCTGGTTTACAGTAATTGCTTAATAAATGTTGATTGACTTAATCATTTAAAAGTAAGGATTGTTTAATTTTTTGTACTTATTTCCTCAGTGTCTAGTAAAAAAACCTGGCACAAAGAAGGCACCTAATAAATTACAGGATTGCAAAATGAGTGATTTTTGAAGAACTAGGGACTTTCAGTCTTTCATTTGCTTATGAAATGTCCAGCAGAGAAAAAAACAGACTTCCCTATAGAGCACAGACTGACTTTTTCCTTTTGCCCAGTCATTCAATCATAGACCAATAGAAAAACTTTGGATTTTCTAATGGTGAACACTGAAAACCACAGATTATTGTTAAAATTGTCATCCCCTGGTGATGGCTTAGCCTGCAGAAATGAGGATTTGGAAAAGTCATTGGATGGTCATTGTTAGTAAGGGTTAGGTCTCTTACTGAATAGGGCCAGCCTTGCTGCTGGAATAGTTGTCAAAGTGGAAGTCCTGGGAGCTGGTGAGTCTGAGAACTGAAGTCTCAAAGGAGCAGAACTCAGAGGGATTCTGCCTGTCCAAGGCTAGGGGTCTTTTCTCTTTTGGAAAGAATATAGAAACTACCTAGTATAGGAGTGCAACTGAGGCTGGAGATGGAGGTGGTGAAGAATTCAACTGGCATTAAGGAGCAAGCCCAAGAGAGCCCAACAGCATGATCTAGCCAACAGAACCAAAATATTTTTCAAGGAAGAGCAGACACTGTCCATTAATTTATTCACAAAATATGTCATGCAACTTTTTGAGGCCTTTATGAGGAAAGAACATCAAAGAAAGCCCCTCAGTTCTGAAGGTCAGAGTTACCTTGTGTCCCTCACTACCATTTCCTTTGAGTTTGTGCCAACTATATACATGACCATAAAATGTATTTTTGAAAGAATGCATACAAGTGTACCAAAGTTGTCAGTAAAGTAGTTTGAACACCACCTTAGAGATGAATATTGAGAAAAAAGAATTCTTGGGAGGAGCAATTCTAAGTTCACTTTTGGTCATGTGAAGTTTAAGATTGTACAGGACATCCATTTAAGATATTCAATAGACAGCCAAAGAGGAAAACGTGGAGGTCAACATGGATGAAAAAATTAGTAATTGATATTACATTTTATATTTGATTTTTCTCTATGAAGGGATTTTATTCTGCGACCAGATTCTGTTTTCTGTGTAACCAGCCTATAGCTTCTTTTCTGTCTTTCAGTGTAGAAGTTCGTGTTTATAAATTTTAGTCTCCTCTTTCCCTGACATTAGATATCAAAGGCTTAAACTTTTCCACAACCAAAGTTAATTATACAAAAGTACTTTTCTTAATATTCTCACAAAATATTATCTCCACATTTTCTACAAGATTTATATCACTGAGAAGATAAACTAACTAACCTTGTCCCATCTTTTAAAAAGATGTCTTAACTAACTGCAATGGTAATTAATTTAGCAGGTACTTTGCCCTTAGTAAGTAAGGGCAAAGTACCTGTGTGAAAGAAACAGAAGGTGTGAACTCTGTCTCCCGTTGCTGACATAACACGAAAGGGTTGGCTGAGACAGGAAGCCAATGTGTGTGTGTGTGTGTGTGTGTGTGTGTGTGTGTGTGTGTGTGTGTGTGTGTCTAAGAAGAACCCAAGAGAGAGGCAGTCAGAATCAAGAATTTTTCTTCCAGGGGGAGGAAGCAGAATTGTCCCAGCATCTGGGGGCTGGGCTGCTACTGGACTGAGAACTGAGTTGGAATTTTGTATGAGACTAGAATCTGGAGAAGGCTGAAGTTGTTGCCAAGAAGACTACCTGGAAGGCAGAGATTGCTTGCTGAGAAAGCCACCTGGAAGGCTGAGATTCCTTCTGGGTCCTATGGCCAACTAAACTGCTGGAGGACTGAAGAAGCATGACACAGATAAGACTTTGTTTGTGTCTTGGTTGATCCTTGAGTTCCTCACAACAGAAGTTGTGAAGATTTTCAGATGTGCTGGACCCTGTGAATTTCAGTGTGTAACAAGGACTGGCCAGAGGACTGGCCAAGAACCTGGGAGCTGTCTGCCTCTGAATCCAGGTGACAGTTTGGTGGATTCAAGTAGGAGCTGGGACCATGGAAAGGGATCCAGGGAATCTGCGAGACTACCTCAAGTCAAGATGAAGAAAAGACTTCTCCTTGGATATTGAATGTGTGATGAAATTGAAGTTTACTAGAGGGGTGGAGGGTTTGTCTAATTTTCTAATGATTGTATTTAGAATGATACTTAGTGACTATTTGCTAGATAAGTGACTGATTAAATTAACTTATGATTGCCCCATGAGTGGAAGACAGACTTGTACTGTGAAATGATTGAATGATTAAGTAAGGAGGCAAACTTCCTTAGGGACACTAGATGATTATTCTTTTGTTCTAAATACTGTGACCACTTTGGTGAAAACTATGTGGCCATTTTAATGTTAAGCTGTTGTGAACACTATATTGTGATTTTCTGTGATAAGATGTAATGTTGTGAATATTATATCGTACTTTGTTGGGAAAGTTTGCCTTTATTTGTAATGGAATAAATGGAGTGTTACTATACTGTGTAATCAGAACCTTAAAAGCTGTTCACAGTAGCATTCTTTTGGGAAGCTGCTTGTGTGTGGCATTACACTAACCCCTGAGGCATCACTTTGTTTTCTAACTAAGTCCCTACCAGTAATTTCAGGATGCAGTTGTGACCCATAGATTCACAAAGGAATTCCTTAGAGATAAAGAAAGGTGATCTTCATCCAATACGTGGGCTATACCCCTTTTCTCTTAGGTAATTGATCTTGATTTTCAAACCCTTGATATTGCTTATCCCATAGCCAGTTATTTGATATTTGTATGTTCTTTCTTCTATTCACATAAAAATATTTTGGATCTTAAATTCATGCTCTTTTGGCCAGAGGAAGTGCTGTTTAACGCATTTTTTATTAATAGGTCTGGCAACCTATTTACAAATTATAGATCTTCCTCAGAAAATTTCCTCAATTTATTTTTTAATTAATTTCACATGAGACAAGGAGGTTAGGACTGGCTAAGACTCAAGTATCATCAGGATAGAGATTATCATTGAAATCATGGAAATTATTGTGATCATGAAGTGAAGTATTGTTGGAGAGAAGAGAGGAAAACTGAAGACAGAGCACTGGGGAAGACCCAAATTTAGTGTAATGAAGACAAAACTCAAAAATCTCTAGAAGGTTAGAAGATGGTTCAAATCAGTGTGCCAAGAGTCAACAAGCATTGATTAAGTACTTACTATGTGCCAGAAACTTTGCTAAATGTGGTTACATAACAAAGAAAAAGACAGTCCCTTCCCTCCAGGAGCTCACAGTTTGTGTGTGGGGTTGAGAACATACAAACTACTACATAGAAAAGATATATAAAAAGGGGGAAATGGAGATAATGATAAGAAGAAAGTCAGTAACATTAAGAGAGAAAAGGAAAGATTTCCCTTAGAAAGCATAAGAAAGGAATGTTAGTATGGAGTTGATGGAAGCCATCAGCAGATGAAAAGGAAGAGAGAGAAAATATCAGATATGCATGACAGCCAATGAAAATATTTGTAGTAGAGAAATGGAGTGTTTTGTGTGAAGAGATGTGAGGAGGACAGTGTCACTCAACCTCCAAGTACATGAGAGTGGGGTTTAAGATGTGACAAGACTTAAAAACTATGGCATGATCCAGATGTTGAAGGTCTTTGAATGCAAAGCAGTGGATTTAAATTTGATCCTAGAAATGAATGGGACAAATTGGAGTTAGGGAATGTAACATATTCCCTATATTATATATAATATATAATACAAAATATAATAGATAAAAAGTAAAGTGTTTCATAGCTTTGGAAAGTCATCTTCTCAAATATAAGATATGTGAGGCAATTTCAAACATTAAAGTAATTGTTCATCATAAAAAATCCAGTACTTTAGGTGATTAAAGCTTAATATATGTTATCAATGGGACCAGAAACTGAATGGAGAAAGACATAATTTCCAGAATATGAGTTTTGTGATAACTTCACTCTATGCTGACCTGGTCAGATGACTTGGGAAGTTCAGAAATTTTGTGAGAGATGGCCTCACTGTAAGTTCCATTGTCAAAATATCAAGAATCAATGATGGACAAGACCAGTTTCTAAAAGAAACTTACCTGCCAAGGATGAGGCACCCAGCTTTCTCCAGTTTCCTCAGAGGCAATCTCTGATTTCATCAGAAGCTTTGCATGAAGGGCCCAGGCCACAGAATACACTGCATTGTAGACGATGTAACTGAGGCCAGACATGGTCATGTCAAAAAGGAATATAGGCAAAGCCTCCAGTGAAGCATTTCTTGCACATTGCTTTAGCTCCAGCTTTTTATGTTTATCCTGGCAGTGGAATACTGACAACCAGAACTCCTTAAGTATGATGTCCTCTGGGTATTTATTAGGATTCACCATCCTGAGAAAAGACTTAAAACCAGGAACCTCACTAGTCATATATGTAAATGTGAGAGCTCCACTGAAAGCATAACTATCAAAATGGTAGGGTCTCACAGTGACGTCCCAGTGAGAAGTGGTGACCCACACCTTAGATGTTGGAGCAAATGGTATTTGTGAATATCTGAGAACCATTAATGAATCTGTATCACCATGAATCACAACTGCCCTAGCTGAAGATTCAACAATCCTGGGGATAAAATACAACTCTGATTCTTCATGTCGTCTCTCACTGACAGGGATCTTCTCTGTGAAGAACGCACAGACATCATGCTTTGCCATCTCTCCTGTCACTTCCCGAAGAAATTCCTCACCTCTCAGATCATCTGTGGTCACCAGAACTACCCAGGTCCATTTAAAATGCACCAATAATTGGACAATACCTTGAGGCAAGGAAGACTCTCTGGGAGCCATTTGGTAGAGAGAAGGAAATTGGGCCTTGTCACTGAGGATGGGGTCAAAAGGGCCAAAGCTGAGCTGTACAATAGGAAAAACATGGGAAATGTTACATTCTATGAATGTGGTAGTAATGATAGAATTGTGGTAAATTAGAAACTCTTGTCAAGCTGTCCTTTCTTTGTGTGGCTAAATGCTGTGGTTTTTAGAATACACTCCCTGTTAGAGGAAAATTTTTTTTAATGCAAAAAAAAATGTTTCTTAAAAATGCTTTGTGGAGGGGAGCCAAGATGGCAGAATTAAATCAGAGACTCACTTGAGCTCTCAGCAAATCCCTTAAAATACCTCTAAAAAGTGAATCTGAACAAATTCTAGAGTGGCAGAATCCACAAATAGACAGAGTTTGGCAGATTTACAGCCCCAAACAACCTGGAAATTCAACAGGAAGGGTCTGTTGAGCCAGGCGGGGAAAGCAAGTAATCTAGCATGCAGGCTGCACCAGCAGAGACTTGACCACAACAAAGTCAGGGCAGAGGCCAGGGGATGGAATCACTCACAGCAGTGGCAATTCCCAGAACTCTCAGTTCAGGAGAGTGCTCTATCAGAACTGGGTAGGAGAGAAGCACAGCCCTGCACAGGGCCTGTGGCAGCAGTAGCAACTGTTCCTGGGGCTATCAGCTCACAGGCTGAATGTTTGAAAGTCACCTATTTAAACTTCCTGGAGGCAAGATTGTGGAGTGAGCAGTAAATTGCTCTCACCTTATAGAATTTGAAAAACCTAGAGAATATTACCCCAGAAAAAATCCTGGAATAGTGGAGTCGACAGAAAGATGGGGGTACAGCAATCTTTTAGCTCAGGATACTAGGGTCATTAATGGGAAAGGTCCCTCTTGCCATGGCTGAAAGGGACCAGTACATGATGGGAGGTATCCCAGCAAGCCAGCACCAAGTCCCACCTCAGCTGACCAATGGGATATCCTGAGTCCCAGAATGGAGGAACAGGCAAGCACTTATACTAGACACGCACCAGCCACCACCAGCAGCTCCGACTCAGTACTAGGTAAACCACCAGGCCCCTACAACATCCAGGTGGCAGAACCTGAGGCTTCAGCACAGAAAATCAGTAACCACACCCATAGCCCCCAGCACAAGAAGTCTATGTCCGTGCTCTCTCAGTTCCAGAAGGAGAGATCAAATTTAAAAGCCAGAAAAAAGACAAATAACATGAGCAAGTAGAATCAAAGTAAAATAATGACCACAGGGAAACATTAGGAGAGGTCAATATGGTCAATACATCTACATCTGAAACTTCAAAGGGAATATGAACTGGTAGCCAGCCCAAAAAAAAAACCTTCTTAGAAGAGTTCAAGAAAGATTTTAAAAGTCAGTTAATAGAGGTAAAATAAAAATCAAATAATTTCTTTAAAAAAACAATTAATAAAATGGGGCGAAAGTACACTAAAGAAACCATCTCCTCAAAAAGTAAAATTGGCCAATTGATAATTAGATACAAAAGTTAACTGAAGAAAATAATTCATTAAAAATTAGAATTGAGCAAGTGGAAGCTAATGACTCTATGAAACATCAGGAATCAGTTAAAATCAAAAGAATGAAAACATAGATGAAAACATAAAATGCTTTGTTGAAACACAACGGACCTGGAAAACAGATCCAGGACAGATAATTTAAGAATTATTGTTCTAGGCGGAGCCAAGATGGCGGCGTAGCAGTAGCAACATATCGCAGCTCTCACATCACCACCCCAAAATACCCATAAAACAGGACTCTAAATCAATCCTAGAACTCCAAAACACACACAAAGATACTTCCCACTAAAGTCAGCTCGGCTACAAGGAACCATATCAGCACTGCAAACCAAAACCAGCCTGCCCTGAAGCCACGGCTGTGCCCCGGGGGCGGCTGGATGGGAGGAGCGGAGGAGCCTCTCAGGTGAGCGGATTAGCAGCAGCTGCAAGTAGGGATTGCTAAAGGGGGAGATAAGCAGTCTGGCTGAAAGGTCTCCAGAGCAGAAAAGCGAAAGGCAGAGGTTTTGCACCCGCCTCCGCATTGTAGCTTCCCGCCCATAGCCTGCAGTCAGCAGGGGGACTTAGTGATTGTTCTCAGGCCAGTGCGCTCGTGTTGCGGGGCCTGGATCCGGATCGCGGTCTTGGGCCTCTGTCTTGGAGTCTTCACTATCCAGTCAGCCGGAAGTAATTAGGAAGAGTCCCAGCATCTTCCTGAGAGCTACGGCAGCCGGGAGGACCCCAGCGATTTGGGACAGAGCTTTCCCTTCTGGAAGCAGAGCCCCATAGAGATTTTAAAAAAAATCACGGTCTGAACAACCATGAGTAAGAATAAGTATAAGAAGCAAAGTAAGAACAGCTCCCAAACCCTTGATACCTTCTTTGGGGAAAAGAAAGATCATGGGAGAGAGAGGGAGGAGGAGAGC
>CM053587.1:353919210-353944280 GCA_028646515.1 Pseudochirops corinnae
CTGGATCTGTTTTCCAGGTCAGTGGCTTTTTCAAGGAGATATTTCACATTGCCCTCTATTTTTTCATTTGTTTGGATCTGTTTGATAGTATCTTGATTTCTCATGAAGTCATTTGCTTCCATTTGCTCCACTCTAATTTTGACAGAATTATTCTCTTCAGAGTGCTTTTGAGATTCTTTCTCCATCTGGTAAAGTCGACTTTTTAAGTCATTCTTCTCCTCATTGGCTTTTTGGGCCTCTTTTGTCATTTGAGTTAATCTATTTTTTAGGGTGTTGATTTCTTCAGTCATACTGCTGACTCTCTTTTCATGATTTTCCTGCAACATTCTTATTTCTCCTCCCAATTTTTCTTCCACTTCCCTTATTTGGTTTTCAAAATCCTTCTTCAGCTCATCTCTAGCTTTCAGGCATTCTTCATGTTTATTAGAGGCCCCTGATGGGGGCGCTCTGGCTGTGCTCTCCTTCCCCCTCTCTTTCCCATGATCTTTCTTTTCCCCAAAGAAGGAATCTAGGGTTTGGATGCTTTTCTTACTTTGCTTCTTATGCTTATTCTTACTCATGGTTGGTCAGTCCGTGATTTTTTTTTTTAAATCTCTGTGGGGCTCTGCTTCCAGAAGGGAAAGCTCTGTTCCAAATCACTGGGGTCCTCCCTGCTGCCGTAGCTCTCAGGAAGGTGCTGGGACCCTTTCTACTTACTTCCGGTTCACTGGATAATGAAGAGTCCAAGAACGAGGCCCAAGATGGCGATCCGGATACAGGTCGCTCAATGCGAGCGCACTGGCCTCAGAACAATCGCTTAGTCCGCCTGCTGTCTGCAGGCCACGGGCAGGAAGCTGCAACATGGAGGCGGGTGCAAAACCTCTGCCTTTTGCTTTTCCGCTCTGGAGGCCTTTCGGCCAGACTGATTTTCTCTCCTGATTTCACAGTTCCCACTGACCTAGTTCTGAACGCTGCTCGCTGCTCGCAGCTGCTGCTAATCCGCTCACCACTCCTCTTGTCAAGCCGCCCCCGGGGCTCAACAGCAGCTACAGGCCAGGCTGGTTTCGGTTCACAGTGCTGATATGGTTCCTCGTAGCCAAGCTGACTTTAGTGGGAAGTATCTTCGTGTGCATTTTGGAGTTCTAGGATTGGTTTAGAGTCCTATTTTATGGGTATTTTGGGGTGGCTATGTGAGAGCTGCAATATTTTGCTGCTCCTACGCCTCCACCTTCTGTTTTTCTTTCTATATCATTGTGTCTTTTGTTTCTGTCTCTCTGTCTCTCTCTCTTTCTCTGTATACACACACACATAAGCACACGTATGGATATGTGTGTATCTTTTCTCCTTTGCTTGTTCTCTGTCTCTCTGTCTTTCTCTCTTGTAGTTCTTCCTTCCACAAGGATCTTGCCCCTGAGAAGCTCCAGAGATGAGTTGCGAGGATTCACTGTAACTTACTTCTCTACCTCCCATATTCTGACCCTCAGTATTCATAGTTATGCTATAAAACCATGTCTTTGGGTTACAGACTAGAGAACCCTCAAATGGATCTCTAGGCTTCAGCTGGGAACTGGAGGGTCATGAGTTTTGTATTTCTTGGGAAGATAGAGGTATATTCAGACACCAGTTGGAATAAACACTAATCCTTAAGGATATAAACACCTGATGATGAAGCACTTGTTATACTTGAAGATATGTAAATACTCTGATATACCCTTCATTGATATATGAGGGTTTGGTGTTTGTTTCTCAAGTGAGGTTTCACTGAGCTCAAAGCAGGAGGCAAATTGGAATTGGATCTCAGTTCCAGAATTTCATTGAACTATAGGAATGGTGTTCTCATGGTCATAAACACACACACACACACACACACACACACACACACACACACACTACTCTGCAGTATTTCATTCCAAGGAGCTTCATTGTAAGATACATGAGGACTTAACAAGGGACACACTACTGTGGAGTAGGGTTGTAGGATCTGGATTATAGAAAAGGGCAAATTGTCCTTGTCAGATGGGCATTTTCATTCTTCCTCTGGATCTCTGTCTGCATGTTTCTCTCTGTCTTTCCCTCATTATCAATGTACCTTCTCTGCATTTCTCCATATATTTTTCTATTTCACTTTGTTTCCTTCTTCCCCTTTCTCCATAAGGACTCTTACTTAGAGTAAAAAAACAAATCTAAGTTAAAACCTGCCTCAGACATTTACCTTGTTTGTGATAGAGGGCAAAACATGAAACCTTCTGTGTCTCTCTGTGCATAATAACAATACCTACCTCCCAGGGTTCTGATGAGGACCAAATCAGGTCACATATTGGAGCCATTTGAAAACCTTAAAGCAATATCTTGGATGCTAGCTCTCATATTATTACTCATTTCTATTTCTCTAATGTTTCAGGATATTTGGTGTCCTTTTCTCTTCCTTTATTATTCTTCACTTGACAGTGTTAATGGTTGGTTTTAGAGGAGGAAAATATTCCTACCTCTGTGCAGTCTAGACCAAGGTGCTGCTGTGAATCAAATTCCCTTCTTATCCCTATGCTGCCTTTGATAAACTTTCATCATGAGCCATGGTTCTGGTTGGAGAGAGAAAAGTTTATTGTGCAGTCCTCATTCTAATGGCAGAGAATATGAGTGACCTAGAAAGAAATCAATCAGTTGAGCTGGCATTTACCCCCTTGTGCCAGGTCCTGTGCTACACTCTGGGGATACAAGGCTAAAAAATGTGATTATCCCTGTCTTCAAGATTCTCACATTCTAATGGAGAGGAGAACATTTTTGTATATAAATGGGAAAAGAATGTAACCAAAATGATTACCAGGTGTGGAGGACACTAGCTGTGAAGAGAGGCAAGAAAGGCTTTGTGAGGGATGTGCCTTGGGGCTTAGGGAAGAGTTGATTTAAAAAAAAAACATGGAAAGAATGGATGTGGCATCTCAAATTCTCAGCATTTATTCTGTGTGTCTGTATATCAGACCTTGTCCAGCACCCTTTCCAAATACTACCTCATTTCATCCCCGCAACAGTCCTGGAAATGAGTATTATCCCAGTTTTTACAGATGAGGAAACTGAGACAGACTGAAGTTTAAGGGATTTGCCCAGGGTCTGAGGTGAGATTTAAACTTAACAGCCTAGACCCCACAATCTATTCACTCAGGTAGTCACCAGGATTTTCTCAGACTTTACTTTGAATTTCTAGTGCCTCCTATCACCCTTTGCATATATTAATGTTTAATAAATGTCTTCCACCCTACTTATCATTCCCACGTTTTTCTTTAATATGTGCAACCTTTTAATGGCTTTAATATGGCTACCTAGTATTAAAGGCATGTGTACATTTCTTGTCTCCTGTACTGTATCTCAGAGTCCTCTGGTGACAAGGACCCTCGGAATCGCTGACATTATCCAGCACATCATATTGGGACAATATTTATTATTTGAATAAACGAGTGAGTCTGGTAGGCAGGTTCAAATAAGGAGGACAAAGCAAACAGCCATAAAAGTCCTAGGAATCACATAAGGAGAGCAGTGCAGGGACAGGGGAGCCTGTTCTTAACAACCAGCATGCGGTAGCAAGTTATCTCCAGATAGAGGGGAAATCTCAAGTCAGGACGACATGTTTAAATGCAATTTTAGACACTGACTCAGTGACCCTGGACAAATCAGTTAACCTGTTTCCCTCATTTTTTCATTTGTGAAATGGGAATAACAGTAGCACACATCTTCCAGGGCTGTTGTGAGGATTCAATGAGATAATCATTGAAATTTACTGAACACAGTGCCTGGCACCATGTAAATGTTAGTTACTATTATTGTTGCTATTGTTATTGTCATTATTATAAACACAAAATGAGTTAAAATGCTTAGCTTTGACCATCACATAACTGGCAAAGCCTTCCTTCTGAAATGCATTTTCTCCTCAGGCTTTGTTCGTGGTTTCTTATTCTCTCCTCCTCAGGTGGCTCCACAAAAACTACCAGAAGGCCTTGACCATAAGATTTGCTGTGGAAGAGATCAATAGGGACCCTGTTCTGTTGCCCAACATTCCTCTGGGATTCCAGGTCTACAATGCCTACCACAGTGATGAGAGAACCTTGGAGAGCTCCCTGCAGTGGTTGACAGGACAGGGTCAGCTAGTCTCTAACTTCAGCTGCAGAGGGCAGGACAAGTCTGTAGCTGTCGTTGGAGGAGCCACATCAGCTCTGTCTGTCCAAATGAGGACCCTGCTGAACCTCTACAACTTCCCACAGGTGGGTGATGTTGAGCCTCTTACCATCTAAACCTTTATCAGACCATTCCAACTTGGGAGAGAATGGAAGGACCTCTCATTGACTTATATCCAGATTGTACACAAAGAATAGAATGAGAGATACCTAACTCTGTGGAAGGGTGAGGCGGGGAAAGCCTAAGCATTTAGAGAGTGCCTACTGTCTGCTAGGCACTATGCTAAATACTCTTGCAAATATTATCTCACTTGATCCTCCCTGCAGCCTTGTGAGACAGGTCCCAACTGCAGCACACAGGAATCACATGACTTGTCCATGGTCCCACTAACAGTAAGTGTCTAAAGATAGATTTGAACTTACATTTTCCCAATTTCAGATTCAGTACTCTATTCACTGCATCCACAATCTGCTTCATACTTGACAAAAGAGTAAGAAGTGTCAGTCATACAGGCAACAGAAGAAGCAGAAGAAAAAAGCCACTAGAAAAATCAAAAGAAGAAAAGCCATTGAGGAGAAGAGCATGATCAACCGTGTGCAAAGACATGAGTATGAATGAGGATTTTGAAAAGAAAATTTGATTTGACAGTGAAGGGATCATAGGTGACTTTGGAGAGAACAACTTTAGATAGAGTTTTGATACTAAAGTGCAGGTCTAGCAGAAAGTGAGATGATAGGAAGAGGAGGTTTTGAATATTGATGAATTTGTTAAGAAATGAATTCATGATGAGGAGATGAAGTATAGGACAACAGCTACCAGGATTAATAGGATCCAGTGAGCATTGTTTCCAGGATTTGAAAGAGGGACCTCAGCATTTTGATAAGTAGCTGGGAAATAGCCAGTAAATAAGGAGAGATAACAGGTTAGTGAGAGAGTGGGAATAACTGAGAAGGCAATCTGATAAAGAAGGTTGAATTGTATGGGATCAAAGGGTGTATTCAGAGAAGTTGACCTTTAGCATGAGAGAAACTCCTTCTTCACTTTATACAGAGGTGAAAGAGATAGCAAGGGAAGACACCTATTTCTTTTACTTTATGAGAAGTGAAAAGAGAACTCTTTAAAAATGACAAGTGTTTTGTGAAATATGAAATAAGCTCATCAGTTAAGACTGTAGGTGAAGGGAATACAGCAAGAGACTTTACAAAGGCTAACATTTACATAGTCCTTTAAGGTTTGTATTTTACTGTACAAGTGTAAAGTACCTGACACATACTTAGCACTATGTGTCCTAGCTATTATTCTTGTTATTTTTATTACCTCATTTAATCCTCACAACACACCTGGAAGGTAGTTCTTATTGTTGTAACTCATTTTACAAATAAGGAAACTAAGAATAAGTGACATACCCAAGATTTGAACTCAGGTCTTCCTGACTTGAGAGCCATTGCTCTGCTCTATTCACTATGCCACCTAGCTGTCATTAGATGAGGATTTTTGGAATAGACACTTTATCCAGTGAGATAAAGATACAATTAGGAAATGTAAAAGAATTGTCTCACAGCAGTGAGTTGTTCTTGACTCCCCTTGAGTTAATAAGAAGAATCTGTAGAGAACCCAGTTGGCTCAGTTGTCTATGCCTAGTTTCTGCCATACTGTTTTCCAGTTTTCCCAACAGATTTTGTCACATAGTAAGTTCTTATCCCAGAAACTGGAGTCTTCGGGTGTATCAAACAGTAGATTACTATTGTCATCGACTACTGTGTCTTGTGTACCTAATCTATTCCACTGATCCACCATTCTTATTTCTTAGCCAATACCAAGTGGCTTTGGTGACTGTTGCTTTATAATACACTTTGAAATCTAGGATGGCTAGGCCACCTTCCCTAGCATTTTTTCATTAATTCCCTTGACATTCAGGACCTTTTGTACTTCCAGATATGTTATAATTTCTATAGTAACTTTAAATGGAATTTCTCTTTCTCTTTCTTGCTGTTGGGAGGCTGTTTCAATTCACATGTTTCTTATCAATAATAATTTAGAGCACTTTTCACATTGGATAAACTGTCTGTTCTTATTCTTTTACCATTCATCAAAAAGGGAATTGTTCATGTTCTTATAAATTTGCCAAAATTCTTTAGAGGTTTGAAATGTGAGACCTATATTTGAGAAAATATCCATAACCCTAATTTTCTGCTTTCTTTTTGATCTTGGCTACATTTGTTTTACTTGTAAATTTTTTATTTAATGTAATTAAAATTATCCATTTCATGTCCAACTTTGCCCTCACTGTCTGTTGTTTACTCATAAATTGTTCACCTGTCTACAAGTCTGATAAGCAAAATGTTTCACGTTCTTCTAATTTTCTTGTAATGTCTCTCTTCATATCTAGGTCATGTCTCCATTTTGAGCCTATCTTGATAAACAGTGCAAGACATGCCCAGTTTATGTCCAGTTTCCGTCATACTGGTTTCCAGTTTTTCCAATAATTTTTACCAAATAATGTTTTCTTATCCACAAATCTTAAGACTTGTCAGCTAAAAGGTTATTATGTTTATTTGATGCAGCAAATTATATGCCTACTCTATTTCATTGATCTACCTTCCTATTTCTTGCAAGTACTAGATAGTTTTGATAGTTACTGCCTTATGCTATAGTTAAATTCTGATACTGTGAAACCTCCTTCCTTTACATTTTTTCATTAGTTCCTTTGATATTGTTGACTTTTTGTTCTTCCAAATTAATTTCGTTATTATTTTTTCTAATTCAATTAAATATTTGAGATGGAATTGAATCTATGAATTAATTTGGGTAAGATTGTCATTCTTATTATATTGTCCCTTCTTACCTATAAATGATATTTCTTCTGTTATTTGCATTTTATTTGTATACATTTTTTCATAATTTTGTCTATATCATTCCAGACTTTGTTTTTGGGAGGTGAACTCTCAGATTTGGGTTTTTTTTTTTTTTTACCACATAGAGTTCTTTTAAATGGATTTTTACTATTTCTTTTTGCATGGTTTTGTTTGTGATATATAAGAATGCTGATTATTTATGCAGATTTACTTTATATTCTCCTGCTTTGATAAAATTATTAATTGTTTCAACTAACTTTTTACTCAAGTTTTCTTGGATTTTCCAAGTATATCAGTATATTGTCAGCAAAACAGAGAGTTTTATTCCATATAATGATTCCTTCTATTTCTTTTTCTTCTCTTATTTCTACTATTAGGATTTCCAATACACATTCAATGATACTGGTGACAATATTCATCCTTCACACCTGATCTTACTAGGAAAGTTTCTGGTTTATCCTTATTAAAATAATACTTGTTGATGGTTTTACATAAATGCTTGTTATCAATTTAAGGAAAAATCCATTTATGCCAGGAAATTTATGCCCTTTCAAATGTTTTTTTTTTTTTATGCAAGTGATATACTCATACCATCTTTAAAGTTTTATTATTGGTGCAATTCATTATGCTAATTGATCTCCTTATGTTAAACCATCCCTGCATTCCTGGTATGAATCTTACTTGATCAAAAAGTAATCTTTTAATCTTTGTAATATACTGTTGTAATCTTATAGCTAGTGTTTTATTTAGGATTTTTTTTCCTTCCATATTCATTAGTGAAATTTGTCTATAATTTTCTTTCTCCATTTTTACTCTTCTTGGTTTAAGTATCGGTATCATATTTGTTTCATAAAAGTGGTTTGGGGATCCCTTCTTTGCCTGTTTTTCCAAATAATTTGCTTAATATTGGAATTACCTGAACTTTAAGCATTGGAGAGAATTCACTTTTAAATCTATCTGATCCTATTGCTTTTCTCTTGGGAAGTTTATTTATGGCCTTTTCAATTTCTTTTTCTAAAATAGGCCTATTTAGATATTCTATTTCCTCTACAAAATCTAAGCAATTTATATTTTTTGTAAATAATTTTTTTTGTAAATATATTTTTGTAAATAATTTTCCATTTCACTTAAATTGTTAAATTTATTGGCATGTTTTTGGGTAAAATAACTCCTTGTAATTTCTTCAATTTCATATTCATGGTGATATATTAACCCTTTTAATTTTTTTATACTAGTGATTAGGTTTTCTTCTCTTTAAAAATCAAATCAATCAATTGTTTATCTATTTTATTTTTTATAAAACCAACTCCTAGTTTCATTTATTTATTGATTTTTTTTTACTTCCAATTGCATTAATCTCCCTATTAAAGTTTAGGATTTCCAATTTTGTGTTTAGTTGGGGATTTTAGTTTATTCTTTTTCTAGTATTTTTAATTGCATATGCAATGTTAGACTGCTTCTCCCCCATTTTATTGATGTAAGCATTTAGAGATATCAATTTTTCTCTAATCACTGTTTTCTGCATTTCTAAGGTTTTGATATGTTGTCTCAGTATTGTCATCATCTTTAGTGAAATTATCGATTGTTTCTATGATTTGTTCTTTTTTCCTTTTTTTATTTTAGAACATACTAAAACTTATATACATAATAAGAAAAGAAAAAAATTATAAGTTTAAATATAAAAGAAAAAACATGTCATTTGCACAGCAAAACATAGGAGAGCATTTAGAATACATAGCAATAACTTATCATTTCAAGAAAGCTTGTATATTAAATACCGTATGTTATGTTGAAAGCTGTCCATCTTTTCTTGTTTGTAGGTTTTCTCTCTTGTTCTCTGCTGTACACTTTTTACTTTGTTCTTTTTTCCCCTTCCTCCCTCTTACTCGCCACCCCAAGGCTACAACTGGGCATGTATATATTTTTATATAGGTACTGATATATACACACAGGTATACATATATACACACATACATACGACCCATTCTTTGTTGCACCTCCACTTCATGGACTGCACTGAGTGCACAACCATCTGAAAACCAAAAATCATGCATTAATACTCCCTCTAGTTTGGACTTGACTTGTAGCCTTTTCAAGTTGAATAATTTACCATCAATGCTAGGATTTTTTAATACAATATTGAAAAATATTAGTGACAGTGGGCATCCTTACTTCACACCTCATCTTACTGGGAAAGCTTCTAGTTTATCCCCATTACAAATAATGCTTGCTTATGTTTTCAAATAAATTCTTTTTATCAGCATAAGGAAAAATTTATTTGTACCTATATTTTCAAGTGATTTTAATAGAAATTTGTTTTGTGATTTCTCAAAACTTTTCTGTATCTCTTGATATACTTATATTTTTTAATTTTATGATGGATATAATCAGTTATATTCATAGTTTACCTTATGTTAAATTCTCAAAGTACTTTACATGTGTTATCATCTTTGAAGATCAAATTAGCATATAAGGTATGTGCTATTAGTATCCTCTTTTATAGATAAGAAAAAATAGACTAGGCAGAGGTAAGTGACTTGCCTCAGTCATAGAGCAAATAAGTGTCTGGAATATGATTTTAACTCCTATCTGCTTGATGACAAGTCGAGTGCTTTTTTCACTACACAATCTAGCTGACTCCAAACTGGGAAGATTACCAGTGTCATGCTACTGGAGCTGGGAACTGATGCCGCCTAGGATTCTCAGGACCAACGACTACAATGGTACTTCATGGACTCCCAATCAGTAATTTTGGGATGCTCCAGAATCACCCTTTTCCTTCTATCACCTGAATTTCTCCCGGGTGCTGGAATTCCTAGTTATGACTCCAGTGATTTCTTAATGACTTCTGAGACTTTTTCTGAGTTGTTCTAGAAGGGAAGTTTCTTGACATGGAGATTCATAATTGGATGTGGAACATTGACAATAAAAGAGATTTCCTAGTAGAAAGAGTTCGATACTTGGAATCATATCCTCTGAATTTGAATGACTCATAGTCTGTTAACTATAAATCTCACATAAGTTACTTTACTTCTATGGGCCTGAGTCTCCTTATCTTTAAAATGGGCGTGAGAATGTTAAATTGCTTTTAAGGTCCCTTCCCATTCTAAATCCCATGACTCTATGACATAGAGAGAAAATGTGTATCCCAAGAGTTTGTGAATATGGCCTCACTGAGAAGAGAACTTAAGGCAATGATGTGTCTCCAAGGCTGGTCTTTGTAGAAGGAAATTCTATTTGGTACAAGTTAGACTAGCCAGCTGCCATCTCTAAGCTTCTATGGTCCTGAGCATGGTGAGAGAGATTTATGAGTATATCCAAAAATAAGACTTAGGGCATGATTACTCTGGATTGTAGGTATATGAGCCCTGGTACACATGATTTATTGCTCAAAGAACATGGTAGACACTGTGGCCATGGCTGGTCAGTTCTCATTGTAACTGCCTGAACTGAAAGAGTTTGGTCTTGTCATCGAGTTCTATCTGATAAAGCCAGATCCAGGATGCCCCACCAGAACCTCCTCCATGAAGTAGCAATATGGACCTCTCACAGAGACCCTACAGCCTACTTATCACACAGAAACATGTAAAAAGTACACCAAGTTCATGAGGGGTCACTGAGACTCCAAAGTCTCACCCATCATGTGAGTTCTTCTGGGAAATGGTAAGGAGAGGGAAAAACATGTTATTTCACTTCTGTTTTTCTCTTGGATACAGAGACACAGGTGGAGATGCTCCAAGTAAGATGAGTCCCCAGAGCTCTTGATGATCCCAGATGTCTCTCTGCAGGCTAGAGTGGTGGGTAGAAGTGGGGAGGAAGAAGCAACTCCTTCCTTATTTAACTACAAAGGTACACAGAGACACAGTGCTATCAAATAGACAGAGGAACCTTATAAATTCAGCCCTTGGTCTTACATCATTGTCCTTGTCCTGGACAAGGCCTGACTCATGTTCCCTTGTGTTTCCTCAGATATAGAAAGAAGACTCAAGACTGGACATTGGAGATATTTCAGTTGCTGGTCAGTTCCCCATAAATCAATGACCTAAGCAGTTGATTTTGCTCTGGTCCAGGGAGCTCCTTGGCTCTTCCAGATTTGGGACTTTGGCTGATGTTCAGGGAGATGGTTCTTCTTATTCAGAGAGACACATTCTCGATGCTTTCTGCTCTGGTCTTGATACTACTTTTGCAGCTTCCTGCTTCAGTGTGCAGGAGTCAGAAGCCCCTCTGCTTTTCCAAAATCAGCCCCAGCCTCACCAGAGATGGGGACCTGGTGATTGGAAGCTTTCTCCCTCTGTATGCAGTGAGAGTGAGTAGTTTTAAAAGAGCGGAAGTTTTTACAAGTCATCCCAACAAGGACTGCAGGAGTTATCAGTAAGAACCTCTCTGTTTAAAGGAGTTAATTTTAACTATTGACTTTTCAAAAGATTCTCTTTTTAAAGAAAGGACAAACAAGGAAACCCCAATAATTATGCCCAACGATACTCCCACCTCTCCTTCTCACCCAAACTTCTGTTTTTGCAAGTCAGTTGTTATGTCTCTGACTGTCTTACAAAGCTGAAGATAGAGAATATTCTATTTGTCTGTCTCTGTCTTTCTCTGTTTTTCTTTCTATATCACTGTGTCTTTTGTTTCTATCTTTTTCTCTCTATCTTTGTTTTTTCTCTGTCTCTACCTTTACATATCTTTTTTTCTTAGGTCTGTCTCTCTGTCTTTCTCTCCTGAACTTCTTCCTTCCACGGGGGTCTTGCCCGTGAGACGCTCCAGAGATAAGAGTTACTAGGATTCACTGGAATGTACTCCTCCACCTCCCATATTCTGACCCTCAGTGTCTATACCGACTCTCTAACTCCAGCTATTTGTGTTTCAGATCAGAAAACCCTAACAAGGCTGGCTAGAGAAGATAGAGGTATATTCAGGCATTAGGCAGAGTAAACATGAATCCTTGGGTTTATAAAAAGTTGATTATGAAATTCCTGTCATACTTAGAAAAATGTAAAGTGCTCAATTTTCCTTTGAGTTTGGGAAAATTTGAGGGTTTGGTGTTTGTTTCTTACGTAAGGTTCTGCTGAGCTCAAAGAAGGAGACAAATTGAAATCAGCCCTTACTTCCAGAATTTTATTAGACTGTATAAGCATTGTTTTCACTGTCAGGCCGAGACTACAATGTTGCCTGGGCTTTGTTCCTGTTGCATACTGAGGAGTAAATACAGCAAGAACCTTGTGTCTAACAATGCAACCTCAGATGTAAACCTCTGTGAGTCTGCACATCATGAACTGGGAGGGAGGTGGTCGGGTCCAAACTTACTTACACACACACACACACACACACACACACACTTCTCATCCACAATGGTTCTTTCCAAAGAGCTTCACTGTAAGGTGCATGATGACTTAAAGGATGGCATAGGATTGTGGGTAGGATTATGGGAGATGGATTATGGATAAATGCAAATGGTCCTTATCAGATGGGCATTCCAACTTCTCCTCTGTATCTCTGTCTGAATGTCTCTTACATCTCTCTGTCTTTCTCTCACTATCGACGTGCTTTTATATTTCTCTATTTCACTTTGTGCCCCTCCTTCTCCTACTATTCAATTATCTCTTTGGATTGGCCATTAAGAGACAAATGCTGTTACTTAGAGTCAAAAAGATTTGATTTAAATCCTGTCTTAGGCATTTACCTGGTTTGTGATGCAGGGCAAAATGCTAAACCTCTCTCTGTGTGCCTCTGTGGATGATAACAGCACCTACTTCCCAGGATTCTGGTGAGGATCAAATCAGATCATGCATATAAAGTCCTTTGAAAACCTTAAAGCACTATCTGAATGCTAACTCTTATATTCTTACTCATTTCTATTTCTCAAATGCCTCAAGATGTTCAGCATCCTTTTCTCTTCATTCTTTTCCACCTGACAGGGCTAATGATGGTTGACTTTATAGGGGGAAAATGTTCCTGGTCTCTATGCAGTTTAGACCAAAGTGCTGCTGTGAATCAAATTTCCTTCTTATCTCTATGTTGTCTTTGATTATTGGGCAGGGGTTCATTCTAATGGCAGAGAATATGAGTGACCTAGAAAGAAATCTACTATTCAGTTGGCATTTATTAAACACCTACTTGTGCCAGGTTCTGTGTTACATTCTAGGGATACAAGGTAGTCCCTATGCTGAAGGTTCCTACAGTCTAACACAGACAAGAACATATTTGTATGTCAATATGAATAGAATATAACCAAAATGAACACCAAGTGTGGAGGATATTAGTTATGGAGAGAGCCAATAAAGGCTTTGTGTGGGTTCTACTTTTGGGCTGGGGGGCAACTGATAAAGAAAACCAAGGAAAGAATGGGTACAGCATCTCAAATTCTCAAAGATCTGGCAGACCATCTCTTATGGCAGAAAAAGACATGTTTCTTGCTGGTCAAATAGGATTAGAAATAAACACAAGAGTGAAGGGTTATATCGAGATATTCTCTTCTCAGCTACTGTCTCCCAGAAAACTGCTCTGGTTGTCCTTAGAAGTGGGAGCTGAGAGAGAAACATTTCTGGATTGTAAATCTTTTGGAGAATATTGGAATTAACAGGAGGGCCCTTTGCTGAGGATTGGTTAGAAGTGACGGTCTTTTAGGTAACTTTGAAATTCTGCTTTTCCATATCTTTAATAACAAAGAGAAAGAAAAGGGGACAAAGGAATGGAAGTCTGGATAAAGTTCTGGTCTTGAAACAAAGATACAATGGGAAGGTCCGAAGGCAAGTGCTGTGTGTACAAATCTGACGGGATTCCAATTTCCCAATCTGCCTCTGACCCCTGGTTCATGCAATTCTCTCCTCAATGACAATGATGATGTTTGTAAATAACTCACTTGTTCAGAGTGCCCACTACTCATAGTGCTTACAAAGTGCCACATAGTGTCTATTACTCCTGGTAAGTGTTTGACAATTATCATTTCATTTGATGCTTACCACCACCCAGCCAGAAAGATGCTATTCTTATCCCCATTTTACAGATGAGCAAACCAAGAGAAACAGAAGTTAAATGACCTGCCCAAGGTCACAGTTGGTAAGAGTCCAGGACTAAATTCCAACTCAGGTCTTCCTGACTCCTGTCCAGTAGCTATTTATACTGAGCCATCTTGCTGCCTGTTCCCCCATACCCATTCCATGAGCTACTTGAGATCAGGAAACAAAGAATCAAGCATTAATTCAGTGTGTGTATATGTGTCAGGCACTGTCCTACACTCTTTTCAAATATTAGCTCATTTATTGCCCACAACGGCCCTAGGAATGAATATTATGCCCATTTTTACAGAGGGGAAACTGACATAGACTGAAGTTTTAAGCGACTTGTCCAAGGTCTGAGTTTGGATTTAAACTTGGCAACATATACCCCACAATCTATTCATTCAGACAATCACTAGGATTTTTGTTTTGTTTTGTTTTGTTTTGTCACTAGGATTTTTTCCAGTTTTTACTTTGAATTACTACTGCTACTACAATTTTTTTTTTCATGTAATAGATGTTAAATAAATGCTTCCTGGCTAACTAAAGCCCATCCTTCAAGATGTTTGACAAAACCCACAAGCTTTCTCTTATGATTTCATTTGAAAGTGAACTCCCCCTTACTTATCATTCCTACATTTTTTTACTATGCATGTGCACATATCCCCTGATAACTTTTATTAAATGCATCTGGGCCTTTCTTGTCTACGTTATTGTATCATAGAGGCTTCTGGGAACAAGGACCATCTGAATCACTAACATTATCTATCCCATAATATGGGTTCAGTGTTTTTTGGTTGAATAAATCAGTGAGTCTAGCAGGTACATTCAAGTTAGGAACTCGAAACAAGTAGCCATAAACATCACATGAATCAATGATGGGAGCAGTACAAAAATAAGGGGTCCAATTATTAATAATTGACTTGGTGCAGAATGGTACAACAATAGATAGAGACAGGTCTAAGGTCAGGAAATTGTGTTTAAACCCAGTTCTGGACACTTACAGGCTGTGTGAGCCTTGGACAAATCAATATTTGTCTTAGTTACTATTATTTCTATTTTTATCATGGATATTATAAACAAAAATAATAAGTTGGAGTGCTTAGTTTTGACCTTCACATAACTGAGGCAGCTTTCCTCCTGAAGACAATTCTCTTGTCGGTCTTTGTTAGTGGGTTCTGATTCTCTCCCCTTCAGGTGGCTCCACAAAAACTACCAACAGGCCTTGACCATAAGGTTTGCCATGGAGGAGATCAACAGGGACCCTGCTCTGTTGCCTAACATTTCTCTGGGATTCCAGGTCTACAATGCCTATCACAGTGATGAGAGGACCTTGGAGAGCTCTCTGTGGTGGTTGACAGGAGGGAGTCATCCAGTGCCTAACTTCAGCTGCAGAGGGCAGGACAAGTCTGTGGCTGTCATTGGAGGAGCCACATCAGCTCTGTCTGTCCAGATGGGGACCCTTCTTGAGCTCTACAACTTCCCACAGGTGGGTAACATTGAGCCTACTACCTTCTAAACCTTTATCAGACTATCCCAATTTAGAAGAGAGTAGATGCATCTCTCATTGACCTATATCCAGATTGTACACAATGAATAAAGTTAGAGTTACCTAACCTTGCAGAGGGGTGAGGTGGGGGTAGAATTAAGCATTTAGAGAATGCCTACTGTGTGCCAGGCACAGTGGTAAACACTCTTACAAATATTATCACACTTGATCCTCCCAGCAACTTTCGAGGCATATGCTGTTATTCCCAACTGAAACACACAGAAATCAGGTAAGTTGTCCATGGTCACCCAACCAGTAAGTATCTAAGGATAGATTTAAACTCAGATATTCCTAATTCCAGATCCAATGTTCTATTCACTTCATTCAAAACATACTATATATATATATATATATATATATATATATATATATGGTAAAAAAGACTAAAAAAAATCATTCATACGGGTATCAGAAGAACTAAAAGAAAAAATCACCAGGAAAATGAAGAAAATACAGGACATCAGGGAGAAGAATATCATCAACAGTATCCAAAGCTTCAGAGAGGTCAACATGAAAGAAGATTCCAAAAATCCATTTGACTTGACAATGAAGTGATCATAGGTGACTTTGGAGAGAGGAATTTCTAATTAAGAGTTTAGGTGCTACATTGCAGAGGGTTCAGAAGAAAGTGAGAAGAGAGGAAAAGAAGGTATTAAATATGAATGATTTGTAAAGAAATTAATCCATGAAGTGGAGATGTAGGACAACAGCTTAGCAGAATTATTAGGATGCAATGAGCATTGCTTCTAGGATTTGAAATAATGAAGATGGGCATATTTGTAAGTAACTTGGAAATATCCAGTTCGTGAAAGAGTGGAAATGAAAGAGAATCTGGTGAAGAAGATTGAATTGGATGGGATCAAGGGTGTATTCAGAAAAGTTTGCCTTTACAATGAGAGAGACTACCTCTTCACATTATGCAGAGGTGAAAAAGATAGAAAGGGAAGATATCTAGTTATTTTACTTTATGAGAAGTAAAAAGGGAACTCATTAAAAATGATAAGCATTTTGGTGAAGTATGATACCCGGAAAGCGGTTAAGAGTGTGTGAGGAAGGAAGACTGCAATAGACTTTAAGAAAGTTAATATCTATATTGTACTTTAAGATTTTCATTTTACTATGAAGGTAAAAAGTGTGTGGCACACAATTAACACTATAGGTGTTAGCAAATATTTTTATTATATCTATTATCTAATTTGATCCTCGAAACAGACCTGGAAGGTAAGTGATACATATGTGCATGTATACACACACACACACACACACACACACACTCATTTTATAAATGAGAAAACTAATCTTTGCAAAGGATAAGTGACTAACCTGAGATTTGAATTCAGGTCTTCTTGACTTGAGAGTCTGTGTTCTATTCACTGTGCCACCCACTTGCCACTAGATGAGGATTTTGGGAACTGTCACGTTTTTAAAAAATAAAATAAAATTTTATGTTTAGTTTTAGTTTACATCATTGATTTCAACAAGATTTTGAGTTACAAATTTTTGCCCCATCTTTCCCCTAACCACCACCCCACAACAGTGATCCCACTGTATACCCTCTCCCCCAATCTGCTCTCTCCTATATCCTCACCCATCCCTCCTCCCACTTTCTGGTAGGGCAAGATGGATCTCCCTACCCCAGTGCCTGTATGTCTTATTTCCCAGTTGCATGTAATAATAATAATTAATAATAATAATAATAATAATAATAATAATAATAATAATAATATTTTTTAAACATTTGATTTTAAAATTTGAATTCCAGATTCTTTCCCTTCCTCCCTCATCACCCACCATTACTAAGGAGATAAGCAATTCAATATAGATTATATGTGTGTAGCTACACAAAACATTTCCATAGTAGAAATATTGTGAAAGACTGACTGTATTTCCCTCCATCCTATCCCGCCCCTCACTTGTTCTATTTTCTATTTTGACCCTTTTCCTTTTCAAGAATGTGTGCTTCTAACTATCCTCCCCCTGAACCTGACCCCCCTCCATCACCCCCCCTCTCATTCCTTTCCCCCTACTCTCCTGTAGGATGAGAGACCCAATTTAGAGTGTATGTCATTCCCTCCCTAAGCCAAATTCAATGAGAGTAAGGTTGACCCATTCTATTTTGCCTTCCTGTTCTTCCCCTCCATTGCAAAAGTTTTCCCTTGCTTCTTCTATATGAGATAATTTACCCCATTATGTCTCTCCCCATCTCCTCTCATTATATTCCTCTCTCATCTTTCAATTTCACCTTTTAAGTGTCATCCCTTCCTATCCAATTAATCCTGTACCCTCTATCTATGTATGCCTGTACACACATATATACACATTCACATATGTATTCATACACCCATATACCCTCCTATATAGACATATATACATATGTTTATATATATATACATATATATATACATATATGCATACACATTTATATTCCTTTCACCCATCCTCATACTGAGAAAAGTTTCATAAGTTACAATTATCATTTTCCAAGTAGGAATGTAAATAGTTCAACTTTGATAAGATCTTTATGATGTCTTTTCCCTATTTACCTTCTCATGCTCCTCTTGCTTCTTATATCTGAATGTCAAAATTTCTATTCAACTCAGGTTTTTTCATCAAGAAAGCTTGAAAGTCCTCTATTTCATTGAATGACCATATTTTCCCCTGAATTATACTCAGTTTTGCTGGGTAGGTGATTCTTCATTTCAGTTCCAGCTCCTTTGACCTCCAGAATGTTATATTCCAAGCCTATCTATCCCTTAATGCAGAACCAGCCAGATCCCATGTTATCCTGATTGTGTTTCCACAATATTCAAATTGTTTCTTCTTGGCTTCTTGTAGTTTATTCTCCTTAATCTGGGAACTCTGGAACCTGGCCATAATATTCCTAGGAGTTTTCTTTTGGGGATTTTTTTGAAGAGGTGATCAGTTAATTCTTTCAACCTCTATTTTGCCCTCTGGTTATAAAACATCAGGGCAATTTTCCTTAAGAATTTCTTGAAGTGTGATTTCTAGGTTCTTTTTTCGATCGTGGCTTTCAGGTAGTCCAATAATTTTTAAATTATCTCTCCTGGATCTATTTTCCAGGTCAGTGATTTTTCCAATGAGGTATTTCACATTGCCTTCTATTTTGTTCATTTGTTTGGATCTGTTTAATAGTATCTTGATTTCTCATAAAGTCATTTGCTTCCATTTGCTCCACTCTAATTCTGAAGGAATAACTCTCTTCAGAAAGTTTTTGAGATTCTTTTTCCATCTGGCAAATTCGACTTTTTAAGGCATTCTTCTCCTCATTGGCTTTTTGAGCCTCTTTTGCCATTAGAGTTAGTCTATTTTTTAAAGTATTATTTTCCTCAGTCAGGTTGTTGACTCTCTTTTAATGATTTTCTTGCATTATTCTTATTTCTCTTCCTAAATTTTCCTCCACTTCTCTTATTTTGTTTTCAAAATCCTTCTTAAGCTCCTCTGTGGCCTGTAACCAGTTCATTTTTTCTTGGCAGCTTTTGGTGCAGGAGTTCTGACTTCATTGTCTTCCTGTCATTCCATGCTCTGATCCTTTTTGTCCCCAAAAAAGGAACCTAAAGTTGGATTGCTGTGCTTGCTTTGCTTACTTTGCTTGCTCATGTTGCCACTCAATTACTTGACTTTTGAGCTTTTGCCACAGTGGAACTCTGTTTCCAGAGAGGAGAGCTTTGTCCCAAATCTCTGGGGTTTTTGCAGCTGCTGGACCTATGAGTTGAATGCCCTCTCTGAAGCCTTCACCTGGCACCTCGTCACATACCCCAGGATATCCACCCAAGACAGTGATCCAAATCCCAACAGGTTTAAGCAAGAGCAATTATCCCTCAGAATGGTTGCTTGGTCCCCCTACAATCTTCAGGCCAGGAGCTCTGAAGCAGCTATGTGGAAGCAGCTGCACAGCCTCCACACCTGAGCTGCTTCTCCCTTCTGGGGGCAGAGGCCAGACTACACTCTAGGTCCCCCTGTTCCCAAAGTCCACACTGACATTTTACTTTGCCTTTGGCATTTATGGGCTGATAATTCTGGAAATGGCTACAGCTGTTGGTGATCCACTCTCCCAAAGTCCCTCCAGCCAAGGCTGATCAGGCTGCCCTCAAGCTAAAACTGCGGGCTCATGTGGGGCTGGGCTTTGCTTCCAGTACACTGCGATGGACCCTTCCTGCCAGCCTGCTGGGCTGCCTTCAGTGGAAAATTTGTTTCTCTCTGTCACTTTGTGTGTTCTGTAGCTCTAAAGTTTGTTTAGAGTCATATTTTATAGGTATTTGAGGTGGCTATGGGGGAGAGCTCGTGGAGTTTTCCTGCTTCTATGCCACATTCTTAGCTCTACCCCAGGAACTGTCACTTTAGCAAGTGAGATGGATAGAATTAGGAAGTGTACTGAAAAGACCTGTTTTTTACTCTAGTTGAGTTAATAAGAAGAATCTGTAGAGGACTCAGTCAGCACAGTTTTCTGATTTTCTCCAATGCCCTTCAAGAGCATGCAAATGAAAACAATAGAGTGAATGGTGAGAGTAATCAAAAGTTGGGGCTTGCAAAAGCAAAATTAGGGATAGGATAAGGGGTTTAGCAGTTTGAGTGTAGAGAATATTGTAGAGTGGATTTCATTCGCCAATGAGATGAAATAGAGCAAAGAGAAGAGAGTGGCCAAAGTGCGGTTGATGGACTGGGAAAGTTAGTCTCCAGATTATCAGTATTCTTCCTAAAAGAGTGTTTGTCATTTCCAGTACTGACCATAATGCTCCAAATGTTGTCTGAGTAATGTAGATTGTGATAGTTTTTCCTCCTCCTGGGTGCTCAGCTTCTTGCTACAGACTAAAATTTCATGAGTTTTTGTGGCTGCTCTAACACACTGGTGATGCACATTGAGTTTGTAGTTCACTAACTTTGTCACATCTATTTCATATGAAATGATGTCTTCTTAGCCCCTTTCTGTCCTTCTTGTACCTATGAAGTTAAATTTTTTAACACTCATTTAAGACTTCACATTATATGTTTTATTTTATTTATTAGATTTCTCTCACTGTCCTAGCTAATTAAGCACCTGCTCTTTTTAAAATTTATTTACTTTTAGTTTACAACAATCAGTTACTTTTAAAAGCTTTTGAGTTCCCAATTTTCTCCCCTCCCATTTGTACCACCCCCACCAGGGCAACATGCAATATGATATAAGTTCTACATATAGCTTCACATTAAACATTAGCCAAGTTGTAAAGAAATTATAACCAATAGAATAAATAACAAGGAAGGAGAAACAAAATAAAACAAAAAGAGAGAAAGCGGTTTTCTTCAATCTGCCTTAAGACTCCATAGCTCTTTCTCTGGGTGTAGATAGCCTTTTCCATTATGAGTCCTTTGGACTTGTCTTATAACCTCACTTTGCTAAAGAAAGTCCAGTCTATCAAAATTAGTCATCACAAACATGATGCATTTGTAATTATGTGCAATGTTCTCCTGGTTCTGATCTCCGCATTAAGCATCAGTTTGTATAAGACTCTCCAGGTTATTATGAAGTCCATCTGCTCCTCATTTCTTATAGCACAATGGTATTCCATTACACTGGTATACCACAACTTGTTTAGCCATTCCCCAATTGATGGGCATCCCCCTGATTTCCAATTCTTTGACACCACAAAAAAAAGGTCACTATAAACATTTTTGTACATATGGTCCTTTTTTCCATTTGTTTGATCTCTTTGGAATACAGTCGTAGAAGTGGTAGTGCTGCATCAAAGGGTATGCAGTTTTATAACCCTTTTTGGCATAATTCCAAATTGCTCTCCAGAATGGTTGGATCAGATCACAACTCCACCAACAATGCACTAATGTTACAATTTTCCCAGATCTTCTCCAATATCTATCATTTTCCTGTTTTGTTATGTTAGCCAATCTGATCAGTGAGATGTGGTACCTAAGAGTTGTTTTGATTTGCATTTCTCTAATAAATAGTGACTTAGAGCATGTTTTCATATGATTATAGAAATCTTTAATGTCTTCCTATGAAAACTGCTTGTTCTTATCCTTTGACCATTTATCAACTGGTGAATGACTTGTATTACTATAAATTTGACTTAGTTCCTGTTTTGCTAATTTAATTGCGATGGCATTGAATCTATAAATTAGTTTGAGAAATATTGTCATTCTTATTATGTTGACCCTTCCTTCCCATAAATAATAAATATTTCTCCAATTATCTAAATGTCATTTTATTGATTTAAAAAGTTTTTTAAAAAATAATTTTGTTCATACAATTCCAGGGTTTGTTTTGGCAGGTAAATTCCAGGTTTTTTCTACTCTCTAGAGTTATTTTAAATGGAATATCTTTTACAATCTCTTCTTGCAAGGTTTTGTTTGTAATATTTAGTAATGCTGATGATTTTTGTGAATATACTTTATATCCTACTACTTTGCTAAAAATTATTATTTCAACAAACTTCTTAAGTCTTTCAGATTTTCCAAGTATAGCATCATATTGTTTTCAAAAGAGATAGTTTTATTACTTCATTCCTTATTGTGATTCCTTCTGATTCTTTTTCTTCTCTTATTTCTGTTACTTGGATTTCCAGTACCATATTGAATAATCTCAGTGAGAGTAGGCACCTTTATGTCATGTCTGATTATACTGGGAAGGATTCTTAGTTTGTCTCCATTACAAATAATGCTTGCTGGTGGTTTTAAATAGATGCTTTTTTATTGATTTAAGGAAAAAATACTTATGCCAATACTTTCAACTGTTTTTAAAAGAAATGTATTGAATTTTATGAAAGGACTTTTCTATATCTACTGATACTATCATTTGATTTTTTAACTTTTATTTTTGAAGTAATCAGTTATAGTTTTTCTTATGTTAAACCATCCCTGAATTCCTGGTATAAATCCTACTTGGTCATAATGTACAATCTTTGGAATCTATTACTAAAATCTTTTAGCTAGTGCTTTATTTAGGATTTTTACATCCATGTTCATTAATGAAATTGCTCTATAACTGTCTTTCTCTATTTTCACTCTTCCTGGTTTAGGTGACAATATCATATTTATTTCAGAAAAGGAGTATGCTAGGATGTCTTCTCTGCCTATAATTCTGAATAATTTATTTAATATTGGAATTAGTTCAGCTTTAAGTGTTTGATAGAATTCACTTTTAAATCTGGTCCTCATGCTTTTCTCTTGGGAAGCTCCTGTTTAATTCCTTTTTCTAAAATAGATGTATTTCAATATTTAATTTTCTCTACTACTCATCTAAGCAATTTATATTTTTGTTAATATCCTTCCATACATAGTGCCTTATATTTCTTTTTCTCTATTTTATTAATGAAAACATTTAGAGATATAAAATTTCTTCTGATTGCTGCTTTTGCTGTATCTCTTAGGTTCTAATGCATTATCTCATTGTTGTCATCCTTTTTAATGAAATCATTTATTGTTTCCATGATTTATTCCTTAACCTGCTAATTTTTAAGAATAGGTTGTTTAGAAGATGGCAGAGTAGAAACAGGACTTCCCTGTGGCTCTAGCTTCCACCTCCTTCAAAACATGCAAAAAATGACTCTACACAAATTTTAGAGCTACATAAACCACAAAGTGACAGAGAGAAACAAATCTCTCACTGTAGGCAGCCTGGGAGCCAAGTCTAGCCTCACATGAATGGTTTTGGCCCGAGGGCAGTCCTGACCAGCAGTAGCCAGAGCAGACTTCAAGAGAGTGAAGCACCAGCAGCTGTGGTGATTTCCAGACTCCCAGCTTGGTGCAATAGACCTTTCCTGCCAGACCGCCAGGCTTAAGGAATAAATCACGGAAACAATAAATGATTTCATTAAAAAGGATGACAACAATGAGATAACATATTAGAACCTAAGAGATACAGCAAAAGCAGTGATCAAAGAAATTTTATATCTCTAAATGCTTTCATTAATAAAATGGAGAAAAAACAATATAAGGCACTATGTATGGAAGGATATTTACAAAAATATAAATTGCTTAGATCAGTAGTAGAGAAAATAAAATATTGAAATAGATCAATTTTAGAAAAAGAAATATATGTGAGGGTGTGCATATGTACGTACATGTGTACATAGAGGGCGCAGGATGAGTTGAATACGAAGAGATGATATCTAAAAAATAAAATAAAGAGGTGAGAGAGGGATATATTGGGAGAAGGAGAAAGGGAGAGAGAGATTAGGGTAAATTATCTCATATAAAAGAGGCAAGAGAAAACTGTTACAATGGAGGGTAAGAGGAGGAAGGTGAAAGGGAATGAGTCAACCTTACACTCATTGAATTTGGCTTAAGGAGGGAATAACATACATACTCAATTGGGTATCTTACCTTACAGGAAAATAAGGGGGAAGGGGATAAGAGAGGGAGGGCAGATTGGGGGAGAGGGTAGATAGAAGCAAACACTTTTGCAAAGGTACAGGGTCAAAGGATAAAATAGAATAAGTGGGGGAGGGATAGGATGGAGGAAAATATAGTTAGTCTTTCACAATACACCTCCTATGGAAATGTTTTGCATGACTACAAAAGTACAATCTGTATTGAATTGCTTATATTCTCAGTGGGGGTGTGCAAGGAGGAAAGAAGGGAAAAAATCTGGAACTCAAAGTTTTAAAAACAAATATGAATATTAAAAAATTGGTGGTGGTGTTGGGCTTTTTTACATGCAACTGGAAAATAAGATATACAGGCTCTGGGGTGTAAAAATCCATCTTGACTTACTAGAAAGTTAGGGGAGGGGCAAATAGGGGGTGATATAAAAGAGAACAGATTTGGGAAAAGGGTATTCAGCAGGCTAGCTATTTTTGGGTGGGGGTAGGGGAAAGAAGGGAAGAAAAATTTGTAATTCAAAATCTCATGGTAATGAATGTTGAAAACTAAAAATAAATAAATAAATTGGAAAACAATTAGGTTGTTTAATCTTTAACTAGATTTTAAAATTTTATTTTTAATTTATGGAATAAAACAAGCATTTCCTTAACAATACAATAAAAAGATGATAGTACATGGCTACATTTGTTTCATTTGTACAAAGCACTTTTAATTTCACATAATTGAAATTATTCATGTTACACCCAATTTTACTTTTTGTTTTATTTGCAATTTTTTCACCTGTCCATAAGTCTGATAAGTAATATGTTTCACGTTCTTCTAATTTTATTGTAAAATCTCTCATTCTTTATATAGGTCACAGAATCATTTTGACCTTACCAAATAATGAATTTCTATCCCAAAATCTTGTCTTTACACTTTCCAAATATAAGGTTATTATGTTTTTTTGCTGCTATAAATTTTATTTCTGCTCTATTTCATAGATGTTACTTTCTGTTCATTAGCCAATACCAGATACTTGGAATAATTACCATCTTATAATAAAATTTAATATCTGGTACTCCTAAACCTCCTTCCTTTACACTTTTTCATTATTATTTTTTAATTTTAGTTTTTACTATACATTTCCTTGGTCACTTATTAAATATAATTTTTGTATTGTTACTTGAAAATCATACTTTTGATATT
>CM053587.1:353944780-353998848 GCA_028646515.1 Pseudochirops corinnae
ATATATATATATATATATACACACACATACACACATACATATATTAGTTTGTATGAACATTTGCATGTGATTAGGAATGTTCCTCTACCTCTTATGCTTTTCTTCTATTTACATGTAATTGATTTTATTCTGTAACTGTCTTTCTCCTGTTCCTGCTTAAGTCATAGCTTTTTGTCTCTGAATTTAGTTCAGAAATCACCTGGACCATCATGATTGAACTTTAAAAATCTAGCTATTCTTGCCTCAAGAAATTTAATTGACCATGGGGAATGTACATGAAAACACAGTAGTGATACCTTTACAACCCCAATCTCTCCTTCAAGAATGTGTGATTTGCTCTCCAACACTCTAGGTCACTACCTTGAACCTACATCCAAACAATAAGCAATTCTTAGTTTTATGAGAGAAGTGTGTATGTGGATGGATTAGGGTCTTGCTAGCCCCCATTATCAAACTTTCAACCAGCCATGTTGGTCTCTGTGCCTCAGTTCTTCAGCAATCATGTTGTATCACTCCCCTGATGTCATCTAGCCTGTTCTATTCTTTATTCTGTGATCTCCAAACCCTATGTAAAGGAAACTATTCTCTGGATTGGTGTATTTGGCACAAATAGAAACAAGCCATGAAGACATCAATTGATAGAAAGAATGCATCTGCTAGTTAATTTTATGTTGCTTGCAGATTTGCTTCAGCATACTCTTCTCTTAAAATTAAAAGCTATATGTGGTAATTATGTACTTGTGCTATTCTCCAGTAGAAGTTAAGCTTTTTGAACAAGGGGTGTTTAATTTCTTTGTATACTTCTACTCAACCAACAGCCTGGCATACAGAAAACCCTTAATAAATGCTGGTTGACTGAATTATTTGACACTAAGTGTTATTTAATTCTTTGTACTTGTATCCTCAGTGTCTAATAAAAGGCCTGCATAAAGAATAACTTACTCATTAAAAAAATTGTTAATTAGAAATGCTGGAGAGGATGTGAAAAAATCTGAAGCCTAATGCAGTGTTGGTGGAGTTGTAAACTGATTCAACCATTCTGGAGAATAATACAGAACTATGCCCAAAGGGCTATAAATAATTGCATACCCTTTGATCCAGTAATACTACTTCTAGGGCTCTATCCCAAAGAGATCAGAGAAGTGGGAAGAAGACCCATATCTACAAGAATATTTATTGCAGCTCTCTTTGTGGTGGCAAAAAACTGGAAATTAATGGGATGCCCATCAATTGGGGAATGGCTAAACGGGTTGTGATATATGAATGTACTGGAATACTATTGTGCTATGAGAAATGAGGAGCAGATGGACTTCATATTTACCTGGAGAGGCTTATACAAACTGATGCTAAATGAGAAGACTAGAATCAGGAGAAATTGGTACACAATGAAAGACACAACATATGTGTGGCAACTCACTTTGATAACTGGACTCTTCTCAGCAATGCAAGGTTATAAGATAACTCTAAAAGACTCAGGACGGAAGGAGATGTCTACATTCAGAGAAAGATCTACAAAGAACAGAATTTAAATGCAGACTGAAGCAAACTATACGCTCTCTTTCTTTTCCATCCTTGGTTTTGTTTCCTCTTTCCCATTGTTCATTCCATTGGTTACAACCCTTCTTTACAACCAGATTAATGTCTAATGTCAAAGTATTTGCAGATACTATGCTTGATTGCATGCCACCATGGAGAGTGTGGGGGACGGAGGGGAGAAAATTTGAAACTCAAGGAATTGTGGAACTGAATTTTGTAAACTAAAAGTAAACAAACAAATCAATTTTAAAAATTAAAAAAAAAAGAATGTTAGACTACATGTTGATTCATTTGCATATGAAAAGTCTAGTAGAAAAAAGAAAACCTTGCTTCCAGAGCATAGATTAACTTTTTCTTTTTGTCTCACACATTTAATAAAGCAACAGGAAAACTTTGGGATTTTTTAAAATGGGAAACAGGGAAACCCACAGTTTATTGGAGAAATTGTCATTGCCTGTCTATGGCCTAGCCTGCAGGAACAAGGGTTTGAAAAATTAATTGGATGGTCTTTGTTCATAAGGTTGAGGTCTCTCCCTGAGGAAGCCCAGTCTTGTTGCTTGAAGGGTTATGAAAGTGAAAGTCTTGGCAGCTATCAAGTCTCAGAACTGCTGTCTCAAGAGATCAGAACTCAAAAGGCTTCTGTCAATCCAAGACTAGGAATCTTTGCTGTTTTGGAAAGAGCCTAGGGGTTTCCCAGGAAAGGAAGACAGCTGAAGCTGGAGATGGAGGTAGTGAAGAATTCTTCTGGCATCAAGCAGCAAGCTCAAGAGAGTCCCACAGAATGACTAGCCAACAGAACCAGTACATTCTTGGAGGAACAGCAGGCACAGTCTATTAGTTGATCAATTCATTCACAAAATATGTCACAGAGTTTTGTGAGGATTTTATGAGGAAAGAACATTAAAGAGCCTCCATTCTGAAGGTCAGAGTTGCCTTGAACACGTCTGCCTCACTAACATTTCCCTTTCAGTTTGTGTTTACCATAAGCATAGGCAGAACGTGTATTTTTGATAGAATACATCCCAGTGGAAGAAGAGTGTTCCCTAAAGCTGTTTGAACACTATGCTGGAGATGGTGTTTGGAAGGAGGATTTCTTGGGCAGAATAATGGTAAATTCAGTTTTGTTTATGTGGAGTTCATGATGTATACAGGACATCCCATAAAAGTCTGGAAGAGACAATTTTTAAATACAAAAATAATAGTTCATCTGATAAAAAATATTCAGAATTTTAGGTGTTAAATTTTGATATATGTTAATAATGGAAACAGAAAGTTCCCCAAAGCTAAAACTAACATGAGCCAAACGGAGAAAGACATGATTTCTGTATTCTGAGTTTTGTGGTAGCTCCACTGTACACTGCCCTGGTCAGATCACTTGTAGTGTTCATAAATGTCATCAGAGAAGGCCCCACTGTAAGTTCCATGGTCAAAATATCAAGAATTATCAATGAACCACACAAGTCCCTAAAGGAAACTTACCTCCCAAGGATGAAGCACCCAACTTTCTCCACCTTCCTCAGATGCAATCTCTGATCTCATTAGAAGTTTTCCATGAAGGGCCCAAGCCACAGCATACACTGCATTGTAGATGATGTAACTGAGGCCAGACATGGTCATGTCAAAAAGGAATATAGGCAAAGCCTCCAGTGAAGCATTTCTTGCACACTGCTCTAGCTCCAGCTTTTCATGTTTATCCTGGCACTGGAATACTAACAACCAGAACTCATTGAGCATGATGTCCTCTGGGTATTTATGAGGGTTCACCATCCTGAGAAAAGACTTAAAACCAGGAACCTCACTTGTCATGTATGTAAATGACAGAGCTCCACTGAAAGCATAATTATCAATGAAGTAGGGCCTCATGGTGATGTCCCAGTGAGAAGTGGTGATCCACAACTTATTTGTTGGATGTAATGGCATATGTGAATATCTGAGAACCATTAATGAATCTGTATCACCATGAATCACAACTGTCCTAGCTGAGGAGCCAATAATCTTGGGCATAAAATTCAGCTGTGCTTCTTCATGTGATCTCTCACTGACAGGGATCTTCTCTGTGAAGGCTGCACAGACATCATACTTTGCCATCTCTTCTGTCACTTCTCGAAGGAATTCCTCACCCCTCAGATCGTCTGTGGTCACCAGAACTACCCAGGTCCATTTAAAATGCACCAGTAACTGGACCACACCTTCAGGCAAGGAAGAATCTCTGGGAGCCATCTGGTAGAGAGAAGGAAATTGGGCCTTGTCACTGAGAATGGGATCAAAAGGGCCAAAGCTGAGCTGTACAAGAGAAAACATGGGAAATGTTACATTCTATGAATGTAGGAGTAATGATGGAGTTGTGGGAAATTATAAACTCTCATCAAGGTGTCTTTTCACTATGTGGATCAGTGTTTGGAGTATTAGAATGTATTCCTTGTTACAGGGGAATTTCCACCACCCAAATCTCTATTTTTATCCCCCTCATTCAGTCATCTGTTTGGTAATGAAAGAGCTCTCTGATTCTTCAGTTATCATTGCTTTAGCTGGAAGCTCTTCTCTCTTCTTACCAAATATAATATGCTGTGTATTTGTCTTGACCCAGAATTTGGTGTTATATTCAAACAGTTTGTTTTTTGTCATGTGGTGGCATCATTTTTTACAAAAAAAAAATTCATGTATGTATTGCATATATTTGTTGAGGTCAAAAGCAGAATCCCATAGCTGTATTATGTATAAATTTATGTTTAATATCAATTTGGTGATGTATTCTGGGAAGATGGAGGAATAGATCATAAATTTCCAAGCTTTCCAGATTTCTCCCACAAACAAAAATCACCATGAAAGGTACACAGAGCAGTAAAATTAAAGGGGAAAATTTCTGTTACATGGTTGTGATGGAATTCTATAGAATTCCATGGTATGATTAATGATGAGCTCAAAGATTTTAGAAAAAAAAACATGGAAAGGTTTGCATAGCATAATGAGCAGAACCAAGAAACTTTTTGCAAGGAGGAGCCAGCACATAGTGAGTGACAGCAGTATTGCAAGGAGTAAGAACTTTTTCATGACATAAAGTATACAATAACAGCAATATTGCTTTAAAATGATTTTGAGTGAATAAGTTGTCTATTGCAAACACCTAAATTAAGTATAAAGGGCATATGAAGAAAGGTGTTACCTATATCCAGAGTAAAAACTACCAAGTAAAAGCATATGTAGAATAATTTTACATATATATATATATATATATACATACAATGTATGTGTGTGTGTATGGAATCCTGAATTTTAAAAGAATAACAAATTGGACATAGGATGTTTGTGGTTTCATGTAGAATCATCTTTTTATTGTTGTTCTATGCTGTGAAAATGCTTGTTTCATTTCATAAAACAAAAATAAAATTTAAAAAAGTGAGTAAAGCATTGTCCTCTTAGGATACCTTGAGAGGACCTCAGAAAAGAGAGGGCCTCCAGAGACTGAGGCTTGTTCTGAGTGAAGTATAGACCCCTCAAGGCTGACAACATTGAATCAGCAAACAGCAAGCCCTGAGGCAGCTCTGTTAAGAAGCAGACTAGACCTTAGGAAATTTCACCACAACTTTCTCCTCACTCACTCCTCCAGATATTTCAGTTTAGGAACTTTTATAGCATACCCTCACGAACTTTCACCTCACAGACTTTTATCTCATAAACTTCCATCTAGGGCAGTGGTTCTCAACCTTCCTAATGCTGTGACCCTTTAATACAGTTCCTCATGTTGTGGGGACCCCCAACCATAAAATTATTTTTGTTGCTACTTCATAACTGTAATTTTGCTACTGTTATGAATCATAATGTAAATATCTGATATGCAGGATGTATTTTCATTGTTGCAAACTGAATATAAGCCACAGATTGAGAACCACTGATCTAGGGAATGGCAGACAGAGGAGTGGCGGATGACTGAACACATTCCCTCCCCTGCACTGTTTCCAGAAGCCAGGATTAGTGGTGCTGATCAGAAGAGATCCTGGGCAGCACGGTTGGAGGAACCTAAATGTGCCTTTGGGGAGAAGAGGGGTCCCTAAGGTTGAGGCCCTTTTAGAAAACAACAGCAAAGGGAATTTGAGGTCTAGGGAAACATTACCCATAACTGGGGATTAAAACGTGAGTAGAGTAATAAGTTGCTTACCATCAAATAAACAAATTAAAAATAAAAAGAGTAAGCAAAGGAAAAAGAACTCAGCCATAGATAATCATGTAGATTTGGGTTCATATTCAGAGGTAGCTATTGATTTAAAAAGAAAAGCCCCTCTTACCCTAAAGAGTGATGGTCAATGGTCACAAGCCCAAGAAGAACTCTTTGAAAACTTTTAAAATAATTCTAAAATCAAAGAAGAGAGATCAAGAAAAAAATAGGAAAAAAAATAATAGCAGTTCAAGAAAAAAAAAAGTTAACCAAATGGGAAAGGAAATACAAAATCTCAGGGAAGACAATTACACATTGGCAAGCAGAATAATGGGCAAGCAGAATGAAATAATATTATAAGACATCAATGAATAATAAAGTTAGAAAAAATAGAAAATTATCTGAAATATCTCATTAGAAAAGCACCTGATCTGGAGAAGAGGCAATATGATTATTGTTGGACTATCTGAAAGTTATAACCTAAAAAAACCAATATGGCTAGAACATCGCTAGAAATTATTAAGGAAAGTTGTCCTAAAATTCTAGAAGAAGAGGGTAAAGCAGAAATAGAAAAATCCACTGTTTACGACCTGAAGGAGATCCCATGAAGAAAAATTATAGGAATGTGTAAGTCAATTTTTAAAATTCCCAGGCTGTGGAGAAAATATAGCAAGCAACAAGAAAAATAAACAAATAAACAAAACTAAATAAACAAATTTAAAAAAATTAATCACTGAAGATTTAACAAGAACTAGTAGGTACCACATTAATAGATGATAGGTCTTGGAAGATTACATTTCATTGAGGAAAGGAGTAGTGGTTGCTCCTGAGAATAACTTACCCAGCAATTTCAAGTATAATTTTCAATTTTTAAAAAAGGGAGGACATTTGATATGCTGAAAGACTCACATATTTGTAACAAAAGACAAGAATTCAATGGAAAATTTAATGTAAAAGATCCAGAATAAATATAAGGAAAACATTAAAGACTCAATGTAAGGCGCTCACTAAGGTCAAACTGGTTACTTATTATATATGAAAATGTTATCAGTATTCTTACAACTGCTTAAAAGAAAGATTTGGGCTGAGCTATATATGATGAAATGATTCTAAAAATCAAAATTGGGTAGGAAAAGAGAAAAAGGTGCATTTATTTCATAAAAATTGGTAGATTAGATGGGAAGTAAGGACATTTACTGTCAGCCAATATCATTGAATATTTATTGGAAATCTTAGTAATAGAAATAAGAGAAGAAAAAGAAATAGAAGGAATCCTAGTAGGGACTGAGGTAATAAAACGATCTCTTTTGGAGATGGCATACTGATATATTTGCAAAATACTAAAGACTTGAGAAAAAGGTACTTGAAACCATAATTTTTTTGAACTAAGAAGATATAAAGCAAATCCACATAAATCATCAGCATTCTTATATATGACAAATAAAACCATGCAACAAGAGATGGTAAAAGATAGCAGAGAGTAAGCCCGCCCCCCCCACCCCCAAACCTGGGCATTCACCTGCCAAAACAAACCATGGAATTATATAAACAAAAGCAGAAAAACATTTTATACAAATAAAATTTAAATAATTGAAGAAATATCAATTATTCACAGGTAGGAAGGGCCAATACAATAAGAATGACCATATTACCTAAAGTAATTCATAAATTCAATGCTATCTCAATTAAATTACCATAAAGAAATTTGAATGAGAAAAAAAATAATAAAAAAATTCATTCAGAAGAACATGAAGTCAAGTTTATCAAAGGTATTGATGAAAAAAAATGTAAAGGAAGAAGTTTTATCAGAATCAGAGTTTAACTAAAAGGCAGTAATTATCAAAGCTACCAGATACTTGCTAAGAAATAGAAAGGTAGATCAACTGAATAGAAAAAATAAATAATTTATGGCAACAAAAAAACATGGTAACCTTGAATTTAAAAAGTGTCAAAATTTGGTAATAAGAATTAATTATTTGGTGAAAAAAAATTCTTGGAAAAACTGAAAACCAGTATGGCAGAAACTGGGCATAGACCAAAATCTTACACCATTTATCAGGTTCAAAAGGGATACATAGCGTAGATACAAAGAGAGAGAAAATTAGAAGAATGCAGAACATATTATTTCTCAGACTTGTAGATAGTTGAACAATTTTTGAGTTAACAAGATAAAGAGAGAGCAAAGTAAGACGTAAAATGGATAACGTTGATTACATCAAATTAAATGTTTTTGTACAAATAAAAGAAATAGAGCGAAGATCAAAAGGAAAACAGAAAAATCAGGGAAGATTTTTATAGACATTTTCTCAAATATGGGTTTTATATCTCAGATCTGTCAAAAACTTTCTCAAATCTATAAGAATGTGAGAAATTCCCCAAGAGAAGAATGACCCAAGAAGATGAACAGGAAGTTTTCTAGTGTAGAAATCAAAACAATTTTTGGGCATGTGAAAAAATTTCTGAATCAGTATTGATTATACATATACAAATTTAAAAAACACTTTGGGATATCATTTTACTCCTATCCGATTGGTGAAAATGATAGAAGGGAAAAGCGGTAAATGTTGGAGGAGATATGGAAAGTTGGGAAACTAATTGTTGGAGGAATTACGAACTGATCCAACCATTTTGGACAGCCATCTGGAATTATGCCCTAAGAGATATTAAAGTGTCTAGACCTTTTGACTCAGCAAGACCACTGCATTGTCTATTTCTAAAGATGGTTATGTAAAAAGGAAAAGAACCTATATATTCTAAAAGGAATATAAAAGCTCTTTTTTGTGGCAAAGAATTGGAAATTGTGGGATGTCCACCAATGAGTAATGGCTGTTTGTAGTATATGATTGTGATGGAATACTACTGTGCTATATGAAGAGGGCATGAGCCCTGGAGTCAAGAAGAACTGAATTCAAATCCAGCTTCAGACAGTTAACACTTACTAGTTGTGTGACCTTGGGCAAGTCACTTAACCCCAATTGCCCTGCCTTCCCCCCTCCAAAAAGCAAAAAAGGAACAGAAAAGAAAGAAAGAAAAAAAGAAATGATGAGCACTATCATCTTAGACAAATGTGGAAAGATCTGCACAAAAAAATGAAGAGAGAAATGAGCAGTACCAAGAGAACATTTTAAACATTACCAGCAATACTATTTTAAGAATGACTGAGTGAGGTTTTGGAGTTCCCAGATCAAGGAGAAAATATTACAAGCAAGAAAGAAGAAACAATATGAATTTGAAACATGCTATGGGAATCTGAAGATCTTCTCTGCCCCAAGGCCTTTTGCTAAAGTTGCTATGTGACTCTGAAAACCTTCCCTGATTTGAAAATATTCTCTTCCCCCTAATAGGCTGAATGTGGTCACATGGAGCCTGTGGTGGGAGGCTTGTTTTTCGGGAATGCCCACGCCTCATTACTTTTTGTTTGGGCAGTGGGTCAAGAGGACTGTGATAGGAGAAGGCTATATGTACGCTGATGTGAGTTTTTGCTTTGGGGCTCACTTTGAGAAGAGTTGTGTGATTTGGTCAGATGAGACTCTGGGAAGCCCTTGAGCCCCCCAGCTTTGACAAATCCAGATGTTGGTGCTTCCCTCTCTGGTAACTGAATAGGTATGGATGTAATGGTCAGACGCTGGAAGCCGTCTGCTGATCTGTTTCTTTGTTTGCTTGTAACTTGTGTTTGTAACTTGTGTTTGCATTCTCTGAAGTTCAGGGTGCTGACTTTTTCCCCTGAACTAGGTAAATGATATTTGATTGATTAAAGTAAGATTGTTAACCCATTTTGAGTTGCTTTCCTTTAGAAAAGCAGATCTAAGAACCTGTGCTAGCAGCCACCCTGGGTATGCTAGGGTGCTTGGTGATACAAAACACAAGCACGGTAACACAGGATCTGGCAGCTTCTACATTGAGGGATCGAAGGGCTTGGGATATGATATTCCGGAGGTCAAAAGAGCTAGGATTAAAACCAAAATTGACCTACCTTGCAAAACTGATTATAATTTTTCAGGGGAAAATATGGTCATTAAATGAAATAGAGGATTTTCAAGCTTTCTTGATGAAAAAATCAGAGTTGAATAGGAAATTTGACATTCAGCAATGAAAAGCAAGAGAAGCATGAGAAATCAAACAAGGAAAAAAAATCATAAGCAACTTATCAAAGTTGAACTATTTACATTCCTACATGGAAAAATGATAAATGTAACTTAGAAATTTTTCTTATTATGAGGATAGGTGAAGGGAATATATGTATGTATGTATGTGTGTGTGTATACATACATATATATGTCTATATAGGGGGGCATATGGATGTATGAATACATATGTGAACGTGTGTATATATGTGTACAGGTGTACATAGACAGAGGGCACAGGATCAATTGAATAGGATTGAATACTTAAAAGGTGAAATTGAGAGATGAGAGAGGAATATAATGAAAGTAGATGGGGAGATACAGAATGGGGTAAATTATCGCATATAGAAGAGGCAAGAAAAAGCTATTACAATGGAGGGGAAGAAAAAGAAAGCAAAAGGGAACGGGTCAACCTTACTCTCATTGAATTTGGCTTAGGGAGGGAATGACATACACTAAATAGGGTATCTCACCCTACAAGATAGTAGGGGGGAAGGGCATAAGAGGGGAAATGATGGAGGTGAGGGCAGATTGGGGGGGAAAGTAGTTAGAAGCACACACTCTTGCAAAGGGACAGCGTCAAAGTAGAAAATAGAACAAGTGGGGGGTGGGATGGGATGAAAAGAAATATAGTTGGTCTTTCACAATATATCCACTATGGAAATGTTTTGCATAGCTACACACATACAACCTATATTGAAGTGCTTATCTTCCAAGTCAGGTTGGGTGACGAGGGAGTAAAAGAAAGCATCTGGAATTCAAAGTTTTAAAATCAAATGTTTAAGAAATATATTGTTATTATTATTTTTAAAAATGACTGAGTGCATGAGTTATTTTGATTTTTATAAATACCCAAGGAAACTATAAAGGACATTTGAAGCAAGACACCATCTGCATCATGAGAAAGAAAAGATAAAGAGGAAAGTACAGGATAATTTACATATATCTGCATATTTGCCTGTATGCCTGTTGTGGCAAACAGTAGCCAATTCTGTGTGGGTTTGTTGTATAATATATAAACCCAGAGGTGCATCTCTTATATTCAGTCAAAAACAATCCATTTTATGGGCTGTCATTTAATGACACAAAACCCTAAAATCTTTTCAAACTGATTAATGCCGTACCTATATCTGCTTTACTGTGGATTGATTTATATATTCAGCAGGAATGCCTTCAGGGACTTCATGGTCACTGAGAATGTCAGAATTGGAACTGGTAGAGAGTTGTTGAATATCACAAAATGAATGTATTGATTAGAACACAACAAGACGATAACAATGTCATGTCAAAATTACACTTACAAACAGACTGTCAGATAATGGGAAAATGCTAGGTATGAGGTACTCATATTTGGGCAAATCATTTGTCAAAATCTCACTGATTTTTAACTGTAGTCTCATAGATCCAAAGGTACAAGGGATAAAAGAGGACATTCAATGCAATCCCCTTGTTTTATAGGCAAGGAAACATGGATTCAGGGGAGTTGTGATGTGTCCAAATACATACAAGCAGTAAGCCAAACAAGTGAGATTTGAACCGGGTCACAAATTCAATGCAAATAATCTTTATACTGTATTAAGCAAATTCATGCTGTTCCTGTGGGGAAAATGTGAAAATGTGGGCTAGTCAATGGTATAATTAGTCAATGTAGAAATGGTTTAATGTATAGACCCAGAGCATGGTGTCTGATGGGACAATGTAAACTTGGAAGGGACTCTCCAATATAATGTCCAAGAAGCTGTTCTTTATCCTTGGCATTTTACCCCATTTATCAATGATTTAGGTAAATCCAGATGATAGTGTACTTACTAAATGTGTAGATAACAGAAAACTGGGAGGGTGTAGCAGCAAGCACCCTAGCATTCCCTGGATTGCGGCTAGCACGGGTTCTTTGATCTGCTTTTCTAAAGAAAAGCAACTCAAAAAGGGTTAACAATCTTACTTTCATCAAACATATGTCATTTACCCATTTACCTACTTCAGGGGAAAAGATCAGCACCCTGAACTTCAGAGACTACAAACAGAAGTTACAAGCAGACAAAAAATACAGACAGAGAAAACAACACAATTCAGCAGACAAACAGACAAGGCTTCCAGCTGTCTGACCATTACACACAAACAGTATTAGTCACTAGAGAGAGAAATATCAACATCTGGGTTTTCAAAGCCAGGGGGCTGAATGGCTGCCCAGAGTCTCATCTGGTCAAATCACACAATTCTTCCCATGAGTGAGCCCCAAAGTAAAACCCCACATTACGACATATATAGCCTTCTCTAGGGTCAGACAGCATCACAACCCTTATGACCCACTGCCCAATCACAAAGTAACAAGGTCTGGGCATTCCTGAAAAACGAGCCTCATCCCACAGGCTCTATATGACTACATTCAGCTGATTAGGGGGCAGAGTATATTTTAAAATCAGATAAGGTCCTCAAATTCACTTAAGCCTATCAAGGGAAAGCAAAGATATTCAAATTCCATTACCATTATACGTGGCAAACTTGAATATGTATGGCAGAGTGAAGAAGGCTCAAAAATTGGACTTAATCATTAGGTCAAAGGGCTAATTTCTAATAAATGAAATAAAATGGATCAATGTGAAGTCAGACATGGGTTAAAAAAAATTAACTTCATAAGTACAAGGAGGGCCCAAAGGGGCTTAGTGGGCAGCAATTCATATGAAAGACATGTGACAGTGTTAGTGGGCTACAAACTCAATGTACATCACCAGAGTGTTAGAACAGCCACTAGAACTCACGAAATCTTTGTCCTCAGCAAGAGGCAGAGTGTCTGTGATTAAGGAAAACTGTCACAATCTGCCTTACTCAGACCACATTTGGAGCATGGTCAGTACTGGAAAGGACAAACAACATTTTAGAAAAAATACTAATAATATGGAGATTATCTTTGCCAGGCTTTCAACCACTTTGGTCACTCTCTGTCCCCTCTCTATTACATCTCATTAGTGAACAAATTCCACTCTAGAATATTCTCTGCACTCAATCTTCTAATTCCCTTATCCTAGCACCAATTTTCCCTTGGCAGCATCCAACTGGGGGTTATTCTCCCATTTGGCCTCTTGTTGTCTTTTTCATGCTCTTGAAGGGTGTTGGAGGAAATCTGAAAACTGCTGTGTCCTCTACAGATTCTTTTTATTAAATGACTTAACAGCAGTCAACAACAATTCATTGGAGTGACAATTCTTTTACGTTTCCTAATTTTGAGTCTTTCACACTTGCCAAAGTGGCAATTCCCAAAATTCTCATCTAAAGGCAGCTAGATGGCACAGTGAATAGAGCAGAGCAATGGCTCTCAATTCAGGAAGATCTGAGTTCAAATCCTGAATTTGTATTCCTTAGTTTCCTCATTTGTAAAATGAATATAACAATAGCATCTACTTTCCAAGTCAGTTGTGAGGATTAAATGAGAAAATGTATGTAATAAAAATAATAGCTAGAACCTGTAAATTATATTCCAGGCATATTATACCATTACAGTAAATGCAGACCTTAAAATACTATATAAATGTTAGCCTTCTTACAGTCTTTTGCAGTATTCCTTCCAGGGAAAAACTTAACTGATGAACTTACCTAATAATGTCACAAAAACTTTGCAGTTTTAATGAGTTCCCTTTTTACTTCTCATACAGTAAAATATCTTGGTATCTTCCCTTGGTATCTCTTTAACCTCTGTATGATGTTAAGAGATATCCTTTGCCATTGTAAAGGCAAACTTCTCTGAATACACCCTTGATCCCATTTCATTCAACCTACTTTATCAAATTGCCTTTTCTGTCATTTCCATTCTCTCACTAACCTGTCATCTCTCCCTATTTACTGGCTATTTATGAGTTACTTAAAATATGTTTGCATCCCTTATTTCAAATCCTATAATCAATGCTCAATGGATTTCACTAATCCTGGTAGGTATTGTTCTATACCTCTCCATATCATGGATTAATTCCTTAACAAATTCTATTTTTAATACCTCCTTTTCCTCTCCTGTCACCTTCTTCTACACTCTCAGAAATAGAGCTCATAAATTATCTAAAACTGCTCCCTCCAGAGTCACCTGTGATCCCTTCTTTGCCCAAAGAAATGGACTTTTCTAAATCCTCATCCATATTGACAACTTTGGAAACCACTGATCATCTTCTCATGATAACTTGTCTTCTCTTGGTTTTTCTGATGCTGTTTTTTTCTGGTTCTTCTACTATCTGTATGAATGATATATCTTAGTGTCTTTTGCCACGTGTAGGTCAGGTATTGTATGCAGTGAAGAGAGCATTGGATCTGGAATTAGGAAGGTCTGAGTTCAAGTCTGTCCTTAGACACCTACTGGTTGGGAGATCATGGGTAAGTCATATGACTTCTGTGTGCTTCAGGTGAGAATAACTGCAGCATCTACCTCTTAGCATGTCTGGGTGACACACAGTAGGCATTCTCTAAATGCTTACTTCTACCCCAGCTCTCCCTTCCATAGGTTTGGGTAACTCTTGTTCTGTTCTTTGTGTTCAGTCTGCATGTAGGTCAATGAGAGGTCCATCCATTCTCATGTAAATTGGAAAAGCGTGATAAAAGTTTAGAATGTATCAGGACCAATATGACTCACCTGGGGGAAGTTGTAGAGCTCCAGCAGGGTACCCATTTGGACAGACAAAACTGATGTGGCCCCTCCAATGACAGCCACAGATTTGTCCTGCACTCTGCAGCTGAAGTTAGGGAGTAGCTGACTCCCTCCTGTCAACCATTGCAGGGAGCTCTCCAAGGTTCTCTCATCACTGTGGTAGGCATTGTAGACCTGGAATCCCAGAGAAATGTTGGGCAACAGAACAGGGTCCCTGTTGATCTCCTCCACAGAAAACCTTATGGTCAAGGCCTGCTGGTAGTTTTTGTGGAGCCACCTGAGGGGGAGAGAATGAGAAACCACTAACAAAGCCTGAAGAGAAAAACGCATTTCAAAAGGAAAGCTTTTTCAGTTATGTGAAGGTCAAAACTAAGCATTTCATCTCATTTCTTGTTTATAACACCAATAACAACAGCAATAATTATAATAGATAACCTTTATATGGTGTCGTGTACTATGTCCAGAAACTAACAATGATCATCTGACTGAATCACAACAACAACCCTGGGAGATGTGTGCTGCTATTATCCCCACTGCACAAACGGAAACCCGAGGCAAACAGATTGATTTGTCTAAGGGTCACAAGCCAGTAAATGTCTGAAAATGGCTTTAAATGTGTCTCCCTGCCTTGAGGCCTGTCCCTCTATCCACTGCTGGACCTTTCTGCCCCAAGCTGATTATTTAGAACAGGCTCTCTCACTCCTGTACTCCTCCCCTCGTGTGATTCCTATGATTTTTATGGCTGCTTGCTTTGTTTTCCTAATTTGAATCTGCACATCAGATTCACACACTTATTCAACTAATAAATATTGTACTAATATGATGTGCTGTATAATGTCAGTGATCCCGAGGGTCCTTGTCACCAGAAGGCTCTGAGATGAAGTATGGGAGACAAGAAATGCACACATGTCTTTAATACGAGGTAGCAGGGGAAAGGGGCATATAGTGGAGAAAAATATGGGAATGGTGAGTTGGGGGGAAGGCATTTATTAAACATCTGGTACATACAAAGGGTGGTAGTAGGCAGTAGAACTTCAGTGTAAAAGCAGAAAATATCCTGGAGACTCTCTGAAAGAATAGATGGCTGGCTTTGGGCTACTGTTCTTAACTCCAGCCTCAATCCCTGAGCAAATCATTTAAACTTCAGTCTGCCTCAGTTTCCTCATCTGTAAAAATGGGGATAATAATTGTTACCAGGGTTATTGTGGGGATAAAATTGTGTAATATTTGAAAAGAGTATAGGACGGCGCCTGATAAAGAATACACTAAATAAATGCTTGTTTCTTTTTCTCTGCTTTCAAAGAGTTCATAGAACGGTCAGAAAGGAATAGGTGGCTAGGTGGAACAGGGGAGCTGGCTAAAGGCAAGGAGTCAGGAATCCTGAGTTGGAATCCAGACCCAAACTGTTACTAGCTGTGTGACCCTGGGCAGGTCTTTTAACCTCTGTTTCTCTCAGTTTCCTCATCAGTAAAATCAGAATAATCCTAGCACCTATTAGGCAGGGTTGTCATGAGCATCAAAAGAGATAATAATTGCAAAACACATTAGAGGAGGAGAAGGCAGGATGTGCCACTTTGTTGGCAAGACAATGACTGGGCACTTTGTTCAGGAGAACTTCTTCTAAATATCAAGATTCTCATGACATCTGGGAAGGGGGAATGACATCAACAAGGATCAGAGGCAGATGGGGAAATTGGAAGGTTCCAAATTCATAGAGATAGCATTCGTAGTTAGGTCTTCCCAATGCGTTTTAATTTCAAGACTAAAACCTTTTCCAAGCCTCCATTCCTTTCTCCTCATTGCTTTCCCTTTGCTCTGAAAGAGGTAGAAGATCAGAAAGTTAAAGTTACCTAAAAGACTGCCACTTATAACCAATCTTTAACCAGAAAATCCAGAGCAAAGAACTCTCTCCGTTCCAATATCCTCCAAAAGATTTACAATCTGCGAATGTTTCTCTGTCGGCTCCCAGTTTAAGGACAACAGAGCAGTTTTCTGGGAGGCAGCAGCTAAGAAGAGAATTCCTTAGTCTGTCCCTTCACTCTTGTGTTTGCATCCAAACAGATTTGACCTTCAAGAAGCAGCTTTTTTTTTCCACCATGAGAAGTTTCCTGCCAAGTCTCTTAGAATTTGACATGCCACATTCTTTCTTTCCACGTTTTTTTTTTTTAAATCAGCTGTCCCCTAAGCCTCAAGGCACAGCCCGCACAGAACCTTTCTTGGCTCTCCACAGCTTCCCTCCACACCTGATATTCATTTTGATTATATTCTGATAATATTTCTATGCAAACATGTTCTCTCCATTAGAATGTAAAAACCTTGAGTACAGGGATGACCACAGTCTTAGCCATGTATCCCCAGAGTGTAGTATAGCCCCTGGCACAAGGAGGTGCTTAATAAATGCCAGCTGAATTGGTTGGTTTCTTTCTATGTCACTTGTATTCTCTGCCATTAGAAGGAGGCACTGCACAATAGACTTTATTGCCTCCATCCAGGACCATGGCTCACAAAGAAAGTTGATCAAAGGCAACACAGAGATAAGAAGGGAATTTGATTCACAGCAGGACATTGGTCTAAACTACAGGGAGGTGGGAACATTTCCTTCCTCTAACACCAACCATCATCAACACTGTTGGGTGGGAAATAATGAAGGAAAAGAAAAGGGCCCTGAACATCCTGAAGCATTGGAGAAATAGAAATGAATAAAAGCTAGCATTCAGATAGTGCTTTAAGGTTTTCAAAGGGCTTAATGTGTGTGCCCTGATTTGATCCCCTCCAGAACCCTGGGGAGTTGGTGCTGTTATTACCGACAAAAGGCACCAAGAGGTTTAGTGTTTTGCCCTGTATCACAGACTGGGTAATTGTCTAAAACGAGATTGAAGTAAGATCTTTTTGAGTCCAACTAACATAATTTATTTCCTAATACTGTACAATCATAGGAGATGTAATTAGAAAAAAGGAGGAGGAGGGACACAAAGTGAAATAGAGAAATCGAAAGGTAACTTAATAGCAAGAGAAAAACAGAGAGATCCAAGAAACATGAAAACAGACAGAGATCCAGAGGAAGAAATCAGAATGTCCACCTGACAGGGACCATTGGCAATTTCCATAACCCATTTCCCATAATCCTACTCCACAATCCTGTTCTACCCTCTTACCTCTCATCCATCTTACAGTGAAGCAGTTTGGGAAAAAAATGTTATGTAGGAGAAATGTGCAGGTATTTTGTGTGTGTGTGTGTGTGTATGTTTGAATCTGGATCCCACTGCCTACCCCTTGGTTCATGATGTGCAGACTCACACATATTTACATTTTATGTAATGCTGCTAGGTAAAGGATATTGCTTTTTTAACTCCTCAGGATATAACAGGAACAGGGATCATACCACATTCCACTATCAGTCTGACCATGACAACAATGTTCCTACGGTCTAATAAAATTCTGGAAGGAAGTTCGAATTCCAATTTGCTTTCTGCTTTGAGCTCAGCAAAAGCTCAGTTGAGAAACAAACACCAAACCTCACACATCACTCAAGGGGAAATCAGATCATTTCCATATCTCTAAGCATAACAGGCATTTTACCACCAGTGTTTTATAATCTGAAGTATTTGTGCTTACTCTAGCAGGCACACAAATCTACCTCTGCTATCCCAAGAAATGCAACACTAATGACTCTTAAGATTTCAGTTGAAGCCTAGCCAGTCATGTTAGGGTTCTTAAGTCTGCAATGCAAGGACATGGATTTGTAGTGTTGGTATGGGTGCTGAGGATTAGAATTTGGGAGGTGGAGGAATAAATTAAAGTGAATACTAGTGACTCTCTCAGTGGAATTTCTCAGGGGCAAGACCTCCGTGGAAGGAAGAAGTATAGGAGAAAAAGACAGAGAGACAGAGAGAACTAGCTAAAGAGAAAAAGATGTATAGAGATAGAGACAGAGAAAAACAGAAAAACAGAGACAAAGGAGACAGTGATGTAGAAAGAAAAACAGAGAAGAGAGAAAGAAAGAATGTTCCTTATCTTTGACATTGTAAGACTATCAGGAAGATGAAAATTTATTTGCAAAAACAAAGATTGCAGAGGTGAAGGCTGGTGGGAGTGTAACTGGGCAGAGTAACTGGGGCTTCCCTGTTTGCCCTTTCTTTATAACAAGAATGCTTTGAAAAATCAACTCAATTAAAATTAACTCCTTCACACAGAGAGGTACTTACTGATAACTCCTGCAGTCCTTGTTGGGTTGACTTGTAAAAACATCTGTTCCAGCAAAACTACCCACTCTTACTGAATACAGAGGGAGAAAGCTTCCAATCATGAGGTCCCCATCTCTACTGAGGCTAGGACTGATTTTGGAAAAACAGAGGGGCTTCTCACTCCTGCACACTGAAGCAGGAAGCTGCAGGAGCAGTGTCAAGAGCAGGGTAAGAAGCAGCCAGAAAGTGTCTCTCTGAACATGAAGCACCCTCTCCCTGAACATCAGCCAAAGCCCCAAACCTGGGAGGAGCCAAGTTGCTACCTGAACCACAGCAAATTCAACTGCCTGGGTCACTGACTGATGGGGAACTGTCCAGAAACTGAAATATTGCTGATGTCCAGTTGAGTCCTCCATCTGTAACTGAGGAAACACAAATGACCACAAGTCAGGCCTTTGTCAAGGACAAATACAATGATATAAGGCCAAACATGGAATTTATGAGGCTCCTCTGGATATTTGACAATACTGTGCCTCTAAGTGCCTTTGTAGCTAAATAAAGAAGGAACTTCTCCTTTTCCCCCCAAACCGCCCCCCCCCCCAGCCCAGCCCACAGAGAGATATCTCAGATGATCAGGAGCTCTGGGGACTGTCCTTGCCTGGAACATCTCCAGCTGTGTCTCTGCATCCAGGGGAAAAACAGAAGTAGAATAACATGTTTTGTCCTCTCCCTACCATTTCCCAGCAGAGCAGAGAGAATGGGTGAAACTTTGGAGTCTCAGTGACCCCTTCTCAACTTGAGGAACTTATGTGTGTTTCTTTGTGAGAATAGTGTTGCACGGACTCTGTGTATCCTCCTTGTCACTGCTTCAGGGAGGAGGCCCTGGTGGGGCATCCTAGATCTGACTGTATCAGATAGGACTCAATGTGAACTGTCAATGCCAAACTCTTTCAGTTCAGAGAGTTGCACTGATAATTGACCACTCATGGCTACAGAATCCACCATGTTCTTTGAACAAGAGATCATGCGTACCTGGGTTCATGTACCCACAATCCAGAGTAATCACTCTCTTAATCCTGTCTATAGATATGCTCATAAAGCTTCTCTCTCACCATGATGAGGATCATAGAGGATCGGAGATGGCAATTGTCTAGTCCAACATGAACCAAACAGTATTTCTACCTACAAGGACCAGACTTGGAGACACATCCTGGCCTCACGTTCTCTGCCTCAGTAGGACCATATTCACAAACTTTGGGATTCACTGAAATAGCTTGAGCCTTCACTAGGAATTCCAGCATCTTGGAGAAAGGCATGAGAGAAGAGAGTGATGTTGGGGCATCCTAAGGTCACTAGTGGGGAGTCCATGGAGTGCCATTGTAGCTCCTGGTCATAGGCATCCCAGGAAGCTGGGGTTCCCAGGCCCAGTGGCACAATATATGTCATCAGCCCCGTTTCGAGTGAGGTAGGTTCTACAGTGGCTTATAATGTAGGAGACTGTGACTGAGTATCCAAGAGTTCCTGACACTGATGATGGCTAAGTCAACATAACCTTGGACCAAGCACCTGAAAAGATAGAGAGAAAGAGATGTGTGAGTCAGGGGCCAGGGATCCTTTCTCTTTGCCCTCCTTCACCAGGAAGGACAGAGAAGAGAGCTTACATTGGCCCTGAGTGACCCTTTTCTCAGAGACCCCTCAGGCAGGCACCTAGGCTGACAATCAGGAGGCTGAGCAGGAGAGGGGTATAGGCCATGATGGAGACCACTCCCCCTCTTCCCAGAGCTCTTCTCCCTGAAGCCTCTCAGATGGACTCTGCCAAATCTCTCATCTGTTTTATACCTCCCCAAGCCCTGCATGAAGATCTGCTCTTTGTCTCCCACTCCCAGGCAAGGCCCGCAGTCTGGGTGCAGAGACAGGGGAGAACTCTAGGAGGGGGAAGAGATGGTAACAGTGTTTAGGTTCTGACTCCCCCACATGGGAGGGACCCAAAAGTGGAATGAAGCAGCGGTTGGGATATTCATGCAGTCTAGTCACAAAACAGCAGAGTCTTGTGAGCCCCTTTGATGTTAAGAGAAAAAAACTAGTGGCTTCTGAACCCAGTGCCACACTGACACCTGGTGACCCACTCTAAAATATCATCCTGAGGCTGCTGCAGGGTGGATTAAACCCTTTTGAGTGGGGGACAATAGATGGGGGCTGGTGAAGTCCAAAGAGCAGTCCCACACTGCCACCTGGTGGCCTTATCACTAAGTTCACCCTGAGGCTTGTTGCAGTATTAACATGAAAGATAAAGGCACCAAGGTAGAAACAATTTCGTGCCCTCAAAGTACCAAAATCTTTGTATCTTTTCTTTTGAATTGGTTGTTGCTTATGTTTTCCTACAAGGTTCCCATTTCACAATTAAAAAAAAAATCCTCGTGTATCTTTTAGACAGAAATCAGGCTTCTCGTATTTACCAAGGATTTTAAGTGTGGCAGGCGTGAGCAGGAGACAACCCTGGCAGTGTCGGGGAGACAATGACTCTTCTTCCCTTGGGGAAGGGAGCCCAGTCATGAGCCAATTGGTAGCAACGGTCTTTCTTAACTTGGGGTTCCATCAAAAGTCATTCATGTACTTGAGAACTAGATTCCCAAGGCCTTCTGTGATCCATCTCACCTTGAGTATCACCTTGTTTTTATTCAGTAAGTCAGATTTCTGACCTCATTTAGAACAGCAGGTTCCTGGGGCTAAATTCTGTCCAATAACCAACAAGCTGGAGAAAAGGAAGGAAGCACGTTTGGTGGGGGAAAAGAAAATGGGGAAGTGGTGCTCTAAGAGAAGTCTGGAAGAATTTTTACCCCACTCTCTGATCTTGAGAAACAAGAGCAGAGGGCATAACTCCACATACTTGGGGGTCCACAGTGACAACTATTGTTAACATAGCATGAGGGAAAATTTGAGTCTGGTGAGAGATTCATGAAGAATAAAAAGAACTTAGTATGTTTACAGGTGACAGGAAAAGCCAATGACAGTAGAAAGAGACTGAAGCTTAGAGACCCAAGGTCAATGATTACATGGAAACATCTTGTAAGGGATAAATAGACTGAAGATAATAAATGATCTTCCCAGTAAAAGGGATGTAATGTTAATAGAATCTGAAGATCTTCCATGCCCCCTTGTATTGGCAAGTAAGCAGGTACTTAGCACCTTGTTTCAAGTTAACACCTTGTTTAAGCTATTGAATTAACACAAAAGTAGTTAACACCTTGGGAGGAAGTTGCTGCTGTAACAGGAAGGGGCAGAATGGGGAGGAGCTATTGTAAATAAGGAAGAGCACCAGCAGGATGGTCATAATTTCTCTTAGTGAGCATCTGGAGGCTGCAACTCTGCTCAGACCTTTCTTCTGGGAACTTCTGTTGAGACTTTCCTCCTTGGAACTTCTTCTGCCACCTTCCTTCTGGGAACTTCTGCTGAGATCCTCCTTTTGGGAATTTCAACTGAGACCTTTCCTATGGGAATTTCTGCTAAGAACTTCCAAGGACCGGGCTGAGGAGCTACTGTGACTGAGAGTGCATGATCCCTGCTTGAGGGAACCTGTTCTGTTGTGAAGTCTTGGAAATGTGGGTGTTCACTGAATTAGCCATGTGTATCAACTTTGTGACTTCTGTAATGATTTTGGCTTTCTGATTCTGGCACTTGTCTTTCTGGTTTTGGGCTTCAGTTTTCTGCTATTTGAAAAAAAGGCTTTGGTTCCACCATCCATGTGGACAGTCTGCTACTTTTTGTGATTCACAACTATATGAGCATATTCTTAAGCACTGTGGATATTGTGAATATTGCTTTATTGTTACAGGTGACCAGTAGAGGAATTTGTCTTTTCCAGGAGAAGGGTTACCTCTCCTTTAAGGCCTGGAACAAAGGCAGTGAACGAAGAGAACAAGAGCTTGAGAATGTGAACCTATCCCATCACAGCTACTGCAAATAGTAAAACAGCTCCCTGGGAATAGTCCACATGTACCCACCTCCTTGTCCATGGGCCATTTCTTGCCAGCAAGCCTTTTGTTTCTATATAATATCTGGCCTGACCTGAATCTGGTTATAACAGCAATGTGACACCCACAGCAGCCACTATGAATATGCATGTGTATTTCCAGGGTAGATTTGCAAAATATAATAAATTCTCTTTCTCAAAGGCAAAACCAAAATATTTACTTGGGACATCATGAGAAAACCAGAAGGTAAGATTTAGCAGGGTACTTATCACTAATTCTGGGAGTTCCGACATATTTTTTCAAAGAATTTATTCATGTATTTTTCATTTTCAACATTAATTTCCACAGGAGTTCAAGTTCTAAATTTCCTCCTCATCTCTCTCCTATCTCCCACCCTAGGATGGCAAACATACTGACTTCTCCTTCCCCTAGTCTGCATTCTCATATATGCCCCCCCCATCCCTCCCTTTATCCCCTTACTACTTACTTTCTTGTAGGGCAAGATGGATTTCTATTCTCCATTATCTATATATCTTGTTTCCAGGTTGTATGTAACAATGATTATTTAACTTTTGTTTTTAAAACTTGGAGTTCCTCCTCACCTTCTTCTTCTCACCAAGCCTCAAAGGAAGACAAGCAATTCAATATAGGTCCTACATATGTAGTTATGCCATATATTTCCATAACCATCATGTTGTGAAAGATTATATTTCCCTCCATCCTGTTCCTCTCTCCTCTATGCACTTCTCCACCACTTTTCCTGTAGGGTAAGATACCCAATTGAGTGTGTATGTTATTCCCTTCTTAAGCCAAATCCAATGAGAGTAAGGTTGGCTCCTTGCCTTTCACCTTCTTTCTCTTCCTTTAAATTGTAATAGCTTTCTCGTTCCTCTTTTATGTGAGGTAATTTACCCTATTTTATCTCTCCCTTTCTCCTTTTTCCAATATTTTCCTCTTTGACCTCTTAATTTTATTTTATTTTTTGCTTTTTGGAGGGGGGAAGGCAGAGAAGTTGGGGTTAAGTGACTTGTCCAAGGTCACATGGCTAGGTTTTATGTCAAGTGTCTGAGGCTGTATTTGAACTCAGTACTCCTGATTTCAGGGCTAATTTAACTTTTTAGATATCATTCCTTCAAATTCAAGTCATCCTGTGCCCTCTGTTTATGTATACATATACTCAGAAAGTGACACACACACTCATATACATACACATATATCCTCCTATACATACATATATATGTATGCATACATATATATGCATATATATTCCCTTCAACTATCCTCATACTTAGAAAAGTCTCATAAGTAACAATTATCATTTTTCCATATAGTAACATAAAAAGTTCATCTTTAATAAGTTCCTTCTGATTACTTTTTTCTGTTTACTTTCTCACGCTTCACTTGCTTTTTGTATTTGAAAGTCAAATTTTCTGCTCAACTCTGGTCTTTTCATCAAGAATGCTTAAAAGTCTCCTATTTCATTAAATGTCCATATTTCCCCCAGAAGTATACTACTCAGTTTTGCTGGGTAGATGATTCTTGCTTTTAATCCTAGCTCCTTTGACCTCCAGAATATCATATTCCAAGCCCTTAGATCCCTTAAGGTAGAAGTTGCTAGATCTTGTGTTACCCTGATTGTGCTTCCACAATACTCAAATTGTTTCTTCCTGACTGCTTTTAATTTGTTCTTCTAGACCTGGGAACACTGGAATTTGACTATCATGTTCTTAGGAGTTTTCTTTCTGTTTTGTTCTTTTTTTAAGAGGCGATTAGTGAATTCTTTCAACTTCTATTTTTCCCCCTGGTTCTAGAATATTAGGGAAATTCTCCTTCAGAATTTCTTGAAAGGTGAAGTGTAGGTTCTTCATTTTGATCATGGCTTTCAGGTAGTGCAATAATTTTTAAATTGTCTCTCTTGGATCTATTTTCCAGGTCATTGGTTTTTCCAATGTGGTATTTCACATTGTCTTCTATATTTTCATTCATTTGGATCTATTTTATAGTTATCTTGATTTCTCAAAAAATTATTAGCTTCCATTTGCTACAATCTAATTGTGAAGGAGTTATTCTCTTCAGTCAATTTTTGAAATTCCTTTTCAGTCTAAACAATTCTGCTTTATAAGGCATTCTTCTCCTCATCGGCTTAGGTCCTTCTGACTCCAGGCTTCATGCTCTATTCACTCCACCACCTAGCCACCCCTTTTTACTTGATTTTCAAAGTCCTTCTTGAGTTCCTCCATGGCCTCTAACCAGCTCATATTTTTTGGGAGGCTTTTGATGCAGGAGTTTTGACTTTGTTGTCTTCTTCTGGCTCTGTTTTGATCCTGTTTGTTACTAAGAAAAAGTTTCTAAAGTCTGATTTCTCTTCCTCTACTTGCTCATCTTGCCAGTTAAATACTTGACTTTTGAGCTCTTTGCTATGGTAGAACTCTGCTTCCAGAGTGCTGGGTTCTAAATTTCTAGAGTTTTGTGCAAGCTGTTGCCAGAGCTTTTTCTAGGTACTCGCCTCAGAACTGTGAGGAGGACTTTCTCTTCACAGCCTCAACAAGCCTCTACCAACAAGCCTCTCTGAGCCCTCCTCACCGCCCAAGACTGTGACCCAGATCCAAGCAGGGCAAAGCAGTAGAATCTTGCCTCAGTGTCAGTAGGTAGATTCCTGCATTTGCCCTCTGGTCAGTAGCTTGGTATCCCCAATCTCTTTGGGCCTGGAGCTCTGGAAGCAGCCACCACCACCACAGCAGTTGTAGCAACAACCACCTCCACCACCCTGGGGACAGGGGCCAGAACACACTGTTCTCTCACCCAGCTTCAACAGAGTTTCCCTACTGACCCTTTACTTTCTTTTTGGCATTTATGGGTTAAGAAGTATGGAAACTTCCATAGCTGCCAATGATTTGATCCCCTGAGTTCTGCTCCAGCTGGTCTATGCTGCTGGTCTGTACTGGCACAGCCCACACAGGACTGTGCTATGCTTCCAGCCTGGTGCAATAGACCCTTCTTGTCAGTTTGCCAGGCTGTCCTCGGATGGAGACATATTTCTTTCAGTCATTTTGCTGGTTCTATAGCTCTAAAATAGTTTAAAGTCATTTTTTCAGGTATTTGAGGTAATTGGGGACAAGTTCAAGTAAGTTCCTGCTTTTACTATGCCATCTTGGTTACACCCCAGGAGCTCTCACATACTAAGGCTCCTTTTTGTTAGACCTCACCACAGACAAGTTCACCTAGGGAAATCGCCACCCTCTGCCCACTCGAACTTCTTCTTCTTTTCCTTCTCCTCCTCCTCCTCCTCCTCCTCCTCCTCCTTCTTCTTCCTCTTCTTCTTCTTCTTCTTCTTCTTCTTCTTCTTCTTCTTCTTCTTCTCCTTCTTCTCTCTCTCCTCTCTCTCTCTCTCTCTCTCTCTCTCTCTCTCTCTCTCTGTCTCCCTTTTTCTCTCCTCTGTCGAGTAAGCTCCTCCAACTCTGAGAGTCATGTGACCCAGGCTCCATATGACTTAGCTTTGGCATGGGCCAGAGCTCAAAGCAGGTCATATAGGCCTATTAATGGGCAGAGATCTTCCTAGTTCATTAACATTACATTTGACCCCAGTATCTTTCATATCCATTACATAGGCCAATGGGGCTTTAGGGATAACTTGTATCCATATACCTATCATAAAATAAACACACAAACAATATCTTAGGATGAGGGATTGGGCACAAGCACCCTATCATTCCCTCCTCAAACAAATATGACCCCAAATCCCTTGTGGTAAGGGACAAAGGTCTCATCTTCTAAAACTCCTTCCTCCTGAGATTGGGCATAGAACTGTCCCTGCCTTGAGAGGTCCCATTTCAGGGGTCATGTCCTTAGCTGGTATCTGGAGCTTGGTCAATGACAGCTCCAGGGGTGATGTATCATAGTGGATCACAAATGGAGGGCACTAAACCTGTAGGAGATGAATCTAGCAAACACTTTAAATGAACAAAGCCCAAAAAGAACAAGGAGATAATAATGCCCAGAAGCAGGGTAAATATAGTGTAAGTCATGTTTCTGGAGTCCATGTACTGACTAAAAATGCACGAATTCCTATCTTCCATACTGAAAATTGTACATACCTTCAGGCAAATTTAAAGTCATACCTCTCAATATATCTACCCCAATGATGCATTCAGGAACAGGTATAATTACCATTGCATATTCTTTCTTAGGTAATTGCCCAGTTTTCTTCATTAGTTTAACTTGTCTGGCTGGTATTTCAGTCCCTCCAAGTCCTGTGATGGTAATAAGGGTCCCACATTTAAATTCATCAAGGTTTCTATAAATAAGGGAGGCCTCTGCCCCAGTATCTATTCATGCCCTAGTTACAGTGGTTGATCCATATTTCAGTATATTGTTAAATTGATATGGGGTCTGTAACCCTGTCTGCGCACTTCTTTCATCTTAGCTGTGGCTTGGCCAATTTCATATTCTCGCTGAAGGTGTGATGAACTTGGATCTGTAAAATGGGGGATAATCATTGCTCCTAGTTCCCAGGGCTTGTGGGAATTAAATGAGGTAATATTTGAAAAGACTTTGGGACAGTGCCTGGTACATCATGCACATGGAATCAGTCCTTGGACTTTTTTTCTTTCCTACTCTCAAGGAGCTCATGGAATGGGTATAAGGCAGCAGGCAGGGAGGTGACACAGTGGTGATAGCTACTGGCCAGGAGTCAGGAATGAGGAAGATGTGAGTTGGAATCCAGTCTCTTACTAGCTGTGTGACCCTGGGAAGGTCATTTAACCTCTACTTCTCTCAGTTGCCTCATCCATAAACTGGGAATGTTAATAGCACCTCTCTAGCATGGTAGTTGTGAAGATCAAATGAGATCATTGTAAAACACTTTAGGAGCAGAAGGCCCTATGTGGCACTTTGTATGCAGCGTGAGTAGTGGGCACTATGTCCAGGTGAACTGTTTGTACATATCATCACCACCTCTGGGAAGAGGGAACTGCATCCAAAAGGAAAGAGGCAGATTGGGAAGATGGAAGACTTCTGGATGTGTGCACATAACATTTGCAGTCAGGCCTCCCCAAAGCTTTCATTTCAAGACTAGAACCTCATATAGGCCTCCATTCCTTCTCCTCACTTCTTTTTCTTTGCTATTGAAGATATAGAAGAGCAGGAAATAAAAGTTGCCTAAAAGACTACTGCTTCTAAGCAATCTTTAACCAGAAAATCCAGAGCAAAGAGCTCTCCTCTTCATGCCAATCTGCCCCAAAAGATTTGCAATCTAGTAGAGTTTCTCTGTTGACTCCCAGTTTTAAGGACAACAGAGCAGTTTTCTGGGAGGTAGTTGCTGAGAAGAAAATCTCTCAATCTGCCTCTTCACTGTTGGGTTCACATCCAAACTTATTTTACCTGCAAGAAGCAGCTCTTTTTCCCATATGAGAAGTAGTCTGATAGGTCTCTGAGAATTTGAGATGCCACTCCCATTCTTTCAATGTTTTATTTTTATCAGGTGTCCCACCCACAAACTCCCAGGCACACCTGTCACAAACTCTTTCTTGTCTCTCTCCACGGCTAGTGCGCTCCACACCTGGCTTTCATTTTGATTACATTCTGTTCATATTTCTATGCAAATATGTTCTCCTCTCCATTAGAATGTAAGAAATTTGAATGCATGGTCAATCATATTTTTAGCCATGTATGCCCAGAGCGTAGCACAGGACCTGGCACAAGTAGATGCTTAATAAATATCAGCTGAATAGTACATTTCCTTCTAGCTCACTCATATTCTCTGCCCTTAGAATGAGCCACTGCCCAACAAGCTTTTTTTTTGTCTCCATCCAGGACCAAGACTCACAAAGAAAGTAGATCAAAGGCAACATAGAGATGAGAAGGGAATTTGATTCACAGCAGCACCTTGGTCAAAACTGAATAGAGACCAGGAACATTCTCCCCTCTAAAGCCAACAATCACCAGTCCTGTCAGGTGAAAAATAATGAAGGAAGAGAAAAGGGCATTCAACACATTAAAGCAATCGAGAAATAGAAGCTATTAAGAATAGAAGAGGCAGGATTCAGAGAGTGCTTTAAGGTTTTCAAAGGGCTTTATATGCATGATCTGATTTGGTCCTCACCAGAACTATGGGAAATAGGTGCTGTTATTACTGAGAGATGTTCAGCATTTTGCCCTGCATCACAAACTGAGTAAATGTCTGAGACAAGGTTTAACTCAATTTTTTTAACTCTAAGTAACAGAATTTATTTTGTCATGTAGAATAATTGGAGGATATACAATAAGTGGGGTTGGGGAGTGTCGACATAAAGTGAAATAGAGAAATAAAAAGGAATGTCAATAGTGAGAGAAAGACAGAGAGATGCAAAGGGACATGCAGGTAGACAGAGATGAAGAGAAGTCAGAATGCCCATCTGCCAAAGGCCATTTGCATTTACCCATAATCCATCTCCCATAATCCTACCCCACAATCTTATGTCACCTTTTAAATCCTCAAATGCCTGACAGTGAAGGTCCTTGGAAAGAAAAATTATGGAGGAGAAATTTTGTGTGTGTGTGTGTGTGTTTGTGTAAGTCTGGACACCACTGCCTCCACCCCTGTTTCATGACATGCAGAGTCACAGAAGTTTACATCTGAGGCTGCACTTCTAGACAAAGAGTTCCTGCTGTATATACCCCTCAGGATGCAACAGGAGCAGACCCCAGACAATATTGTAGTCTCTGTCTAACCATGAGAATAATGTTCAGATAGTCTAATGAAATTCTAGAAGTAAGGTCTGTTTCCAATTTGCCTCCTCCTTTGAGCTCATCAGAACCTCAGCTGAGTAACAAACACCAAACCCCCATACATCACTCAAGGGGAAATGAGAGCATTTACATATCCCTAAGCATGACAGGCGTTTCACCAACAGTACATCCATAAGGATTTGTGTTTGCTCCAACTGGTGTCCAAACATATCTCTAACATACCAAGAGATGCAACACCAATGATCCATCAGTTCCCAGTAGAAGCCTAATGAGCTATTATAGGCTTCTTTAGCTTGTAACACAAAGATCTGGATTTAAAATATCAATATGAATGCTGAGGGTGAGAATATGGGAGACATTGGCATAAATTATAGTGAATCTTCATAATTATTATCTCTAGAGAGCCTCAGGTGCAAGATTCTGGTGGAAAGATGAAGTGTAGGAGAAAAAGACAGAGATAGAGAGAAATAGCTAAGGAGAAAAAGATATATGGAGATAGAGGCAGATAGAAACAAAGCCAGAGAGAAACAGACAGAAACAGAAACAAAAGAGACAGTGATATAGAAAGAAAAACAGAGAAAAGAGAGACAGAGAGAAAGAATACTCTCTCTCTGTCTTCAGCATTGTAAGACTATTAGAGAGATGAAAATTTATTTGCACAAACAAAGGTTGCAGAGGTGAAGGCTGGCTGGGACTGTAACTGGGCAGAGTAACTGGGGCTTACCTGCTCACCCTTTCTTTAAAAAGAGAATGATTTTGAAAATCAACTCCATTAGAATTAATTCGTTCATACAGAGAGGTACTTACTGATAATTGCTAAAGTCCTTGGTGGGTTGACTTAAAAAAAAACAACAAACTTCTGCCCTTTAAAACTACCCACTCTTACTGAATACAGAGGGAGAAAGCTTCTAATCACCAGGTCTCCATCTCTACTGAGACTAGGACTGATTTTGGAAAAACAGGAAGGGCTTCTCACTTCCTGCACACTGAAACAGGAAGCTGCAGGAGCAGTGTCAAGAGCAGGGTAGGAAGCAGCCAGAAAATGACTCTCTGAACGTGAAGCACCTGCTCCCTAAGCATCAGCCAAAGCCCCAAACCTGGGAGGAGCCAAGTTTCTGCCTGAACCGCAGCAAAGTCAACTGCCTGGGTAACTGACTGATGGGGAACTGTCCAGAAACTGAAATATTACTGATGCCCAATTGAGTTCTCCATCTATAACTGAGAAAACATAAATGAACAAAAGTCAGGCCCTTGTCCAGGACAAGTACAGTGATATAAGGCCAAGCATGGAATTTATGAGGCTCCTCTGGGTGTTAGACAATTCTGTGCCTCTCAATGCCTTTGTAGTTAAATAAAGAAGAAACTGCTCCTCCCCCCCCCCCCAGGCCAGCCCATAGAGAGAAATCTAGGATCATCAGGAGTTCTGGAGACTCTCCTTGCTTAGAGCATCTCCAGCTGTGTCTCTGCATGCAGGGGAAAAACAGAAGCAGAATAACATGTTTTGACGTCTCCATACAATTTCCCACCAGAGCTCACACAAGGAGTGAATCTTTGGAGTCTCAATGATCCCTTTTTAAGCTTGGGAATGTGTGTGTGTTTCTGTGTAAGAACAGGGCTGCAGGGATTCTAGGACATCCTAAGGTCACTAGTTGGGAGTCCTTGGAATACCACTACAGCTTCTAGTCCTGTCCATTCCAGGTGGCATGGATTCCCAGTCCCAGTGGCATGATATAGGTAACCTGCTCAGTTTTGAACGAGTTAGCTTCTACAACTGCATCTAGTGCAGGAGACTGTGATTAACTGACCCAGAGTCCCTGACAGAGATGCTGGCTAAGTCAGCACAAACTTGGCTCAAGCACCTGGAAAGAAAGAGAGAAAGAGAATTGTTAGTTGTGGTGCCAGGGACCCTCTCTCTCACCTAGTAGGGAGAATGGAGATGGATCCTCTGGCTTCTGAGTGTCCCCTTTCTCAGAGACCCCCTCAGACTGACACCTTGGCAGAGAGTGAGGAGGCTGAGCAGGAAAGGAATTCAGGCACAGTAGAGACCCGAACCTCTCATCACTTTTATAGCTCCGCACCAGCCCTTCATGAAAATCGGTTCATTTTCTCCCACCCCAGTCATGACCCCCTCTTCTGGGGCTAAAGACAGGGGAGGACTATGGAAGGAGGCAGGGATGGCTAACAGTGCAAAGAGTCTGAATCCACCAAATGGCAGTGACTCGGAAGTGCTGGGCCATCAGACAGCCCAGTGACCAAATGGCAGGGTCTTGGGAGTCCCTTGGTTGATAAGAGAAAAATATACTAGTTTCTGATCTTAGTCCCACACTGCCACCTGGTGGCCCACTTTCAAACGTCACTCTGAGTCTGGGACAGGGACTGGCATGAATGGTAGGTTAAGCACTGAGAGTGTGGGACAACTACTGGGGGCTGGTGAAGCCCAAAGAGCAGCCCCACACTGCCACCTGGGGGGTGTTGCTAATGTCACCTTGAACCTTGTCCAAATAGTGACATGAAAGCTGAGGACACCAAGACAGAAGAAGGGATTTCCTGCCCTCAAGGGGAGCAGAATCATTGGATCTCATCTTTCAAATTTGTTGGGGTTGTTGTTGTTTCCCTACAAGGTTCCCATCTCATAAATTAAAAAAATATCCTTGTGTAAAGAGAAAACAGGCTTATTGCATTTCCCAGTTATTACAGGTGTGGCAGGGGTGGGCATCAGACATTCCTGGCATTGCTAGGGAGACTCTTCTTCACTTTGGGAAGGGAGCCCAGCCACCAGCCAATTGGGAGGAAAGCTTTCTCTTTAACTCAGGTCTCCATCATAACTAGACTCCCAAGGCCTTCTGTCCTCCATTTCACCTGAGTCTAACCTTGTTTTTATTGTGTAAGTCAGATTTCTGTACCCATTTGGAGTAGCAAGGTCCTGGAGCTAAATTCTGTCCGATGACCCACAAGCTGGAGAAGAGGAGGGAAGCATGGTTGGTGGGGGAGGAGGAGATGGGGAAGTGGTGCTCTTGGAGAGGTCCCTCCCTCCAAGAGAACCTCATCAGGTGTGATCTGGGAGAGTTTCCACCCCACTGCTTTTCTGATCTGGAGATACAAGAGGGGAGGGCACAACTCCACATCCCTGGGGTTCATAGTGACAATTATTGTTTAAGTGTCTGGTGAGAGATTCATGAAGAATGCAGAGAACTGAGTGTGTCGATAGGAAGTGGAAAAGTCAATGACAATGGAGAGAAACTGAAGCTCAGAGACCCAAGATCAGTAATTGCAGGGAAACATGTGGTGGCTAAATGGGCTGATGATGAGAAGTAATCATCCTCATCAAGGGGATCTGTAGAGGAATTGGTATTCACAAGGGGAAGGGCCACCTCTCCATTATTACCTGGAATAAATACAATTCATGGCGGGAGCAAGAGTCTGAGAATGTGACTTATCCTTTCCCAGTTATTGCAAAGAGCAAAACATGTCCTTGGGGCAATTCTACATGTACCCACCCCTGTGACCATGGACCATCTTTTGCCACCAAACCTTCTTTGTTTGGTAACATCTGGTCTGGCCTGAGTATGGTATGGGGATCTACTATTGTCTTGCTGCTGCCCAGGATTGGCCTTATGCTTAAGCCAACCCAATAAGACCTATTTACTACCTAGCTATCATGGGCCCCTCTTTTTTTGTGCCATCTTTGTAACTTTTCTGATTACTGTGGGATCTTATCTCTGCATGGTCTTAACAACTTATGACTTTTGTAGTTGGCAGGATGGTGAAGGCATGGGTTTGGGAAGGGTAACCTACACCACAGTAATCCAAAGGGGGTCATCAGCATCCCTGGGGAAAAGTGTGGGCCTCATGCAAGATACCTTCCCCTGGTCCTGAAGACAGGCTTCCGCTTTGGAAATTAAGGATTGGCCTTCCACATCCCTGAGGGGAGGGGTGGCATTGAGTTAAGTGTCTATGCCTCATTGCAAAAGTTAGCAGATACTCAGAAAATGCAGACTGGCTTGTGTCACTTGATGAAAGAACTGAGGTTGCCTCATTTCAGAAAGGAAGGAGAGATTGTTAGGTTTCCAGTGTTTGCAGGAGCAGCAGAACTGGGCAGTAAACTCTCTGGCAGTGCTAGGCAGACAGGGACTTTTTCACTCTGAGAAGGAGCCCAGCCACCACTCACTGGTAGAAAAGCTCTCTCTTTAGCTTGAGGCAGCATCTTAAGTCACCCATGTATTTCATACCTAGACTCCCAAGGCCTTCTGTTCCCCATCTAACCTGAAGATTGCCCTTGTTTTTGATTTTGTAAGGCAGGTTTCTCACCTCATTTGGAGCAGCTGGATCCTCAGGCTAAATTCTTTCCAATCACCTGCAAGGTAGAGAAGAGGATGGAAGGATGCTTGGTGGGGAAGGAGAATTGGAACACTAAGGCATTGGTGATGGAATTGTGAATTGAGATCCCACCAACCTTGGCTCAATAGACAATCCAATCCAACCAATGTTCATTAAGTACCCATTGTGTCCCAGGAAGTGCTACACTTCATAAAAAGAAAGACCCTCCTTTCCCTAGGGAGCTAAGGGGGAGAAAACACACAGAAGGAGACAAAATGGGAGGGGATTGGACAGCACCAGTAGTACCTGGGTTTGGAGTATCTTGTACCACAGTGTTATAATTAGGAGAGCAGCAGATGCAAAGTGGAGTGGCTTGATCTTGGCTCCCCATAAAGGATGGCACTGGGAGCACTTTGGCATTCTGGCCTCCAGCCTTCCAATAACGGGGAAAGGAAGCTGAGGGAGGGGGGCCCATCAAAGGTGGAGTTAGGAGCACTATGAGGAGTAAGCCCCAGAGGCTGCCCAGGATTGGGGCTAATCCATCATCTCAGTGTTAATATGAGGTGGGAGAGTGATCCCAGAGGGGCCACATTTTCTATACTGTGTCCAGCATCTCTTTAAATGCTTCTGCCTCACATGAAGAGAAGCCCTGGTCACTAGGAGTTCAGCACACACCATCACCTGTGTAAAGCCCATGTGGCTGCAGATGCTACGTCCCACTGACCACCTGACCTTGAGGCTATAGTGACCTCAGCGGGGGAGAAGGCTGTGTGGGCCAAGCAGGGAGTGAGGCCACAGGCAGATGGACATGCAGCTGGCAGTTTGGGGCTTCCTGAAACACTGGTGTATTTGGAATTTTTGCATCCAAATGATTCTCCTTCTGTGAGCTCTCTTTTGCTGCCTGGCCTTAAAAATAGATGCATCATGAAAAGCGAGAAGTGCCTCAGTCAAAAAGGGAGGTTCTGACAGGAACTCAGATTTCCTTTCCATCAGGGCACTGAGCTGCTGAGACCGTGGTGAGGTAAGGCATAGGCCATGGAGGGCTTGACCCAATTGGCACTTCCCCCATCTACAGGACCAGGAAGCCGTTGGTGCTGCCCCATGCATTGTGGCCTGTGGTGCTGGAAACCTTCTATAATGAAAGGGCAGTAGAGAGAAGTGGATGGAAGCTGGCCCTGGACTCACAAAGTCCTCAGCTCAAATCCCATCTGTGGTGCTTTCTACAATAAGCCTGGGCCAATCACTCAACATTCTGAGCCTCATTAATTTTTTTCTTTAATCAGAGGATTGTTCTAGATGTTAAGTGAGGCCCCTTTCTGCCCCAACCCAATGAGTTATGGTGATGTTGGACAAGTACAAAACCCTTGAATGAGTGAGAAATAAATCTTACTGGTTCCAAATGATAGAACATCCTATTCCTCCAATTGAAAACCTTCCCCAGTCTCTCAGTGGGCAGTGTATAGGACATCTGGGGACTTTGATAAGCTCCAGATTTGGGCTAATGGACAAGGACTCCATGCATGTCAATGCATCTCAAGCTCAGGAGGAGCTGGGAGGCATGGGAGGCCTTTTCCACAAGTGATCAAACTTCCTTATGTGTTTTCAGGGATAAACGGGAAATTCCAGCTCATGCTGTTGTACCCAAATTCAAATCCCTAGTCACTATACACGACCTCATTTGTCGCCCACCATTAAACCCCTTTATATTTTTATCTTTGTTTCTATCCTATAACAGCTCAAAATAGCTTAAGGCATAGTCCTGGGTATTGCCCAAAATGTAGTCACCTAAGCCCCTCCTTCCTCAAATCAGCATTCTGTATATTCTCCCTGAACCAGCAGAGTGTACAAGAATCAGCCTGGAGTTATGCTGCAAGACTACCTTATGTAGAGACCACCCTGTCCTGTTCTGCTGACCAAGCAGGGTCCCCACACCCTTCACCCAGAACATGACCCTGGTCTATTCTGGGTGATTAAATGTTCCCCACTCCCCATTATCCAATGACCCTCCACCCTGCACCCTCCACCCTGTTCTGGGAAGCTGACTACCACCCTCCACCTTGTGACCTCCACTCTGTTCTAGGAGGGACCCCCATGTCACAGGGTGGTTGCACCCTTGGACCCTTGCACCATATTCCCAATTATCCCTAAGCTATGGATCTAGCCAATGGCTGTTCTTGGTTTCTGTATGTCATTGCTTCTGCTATCTCCCCTCCCTGATTGTGGTTTTTGTGGTTTTAGCCTTTTAAAACATTGCCTGTACCTTCAATTAGCTGCTACCAATTTGAGTTTACACTCTGGTAGTCATGTGCTTAATCAATAAATCCACCCCTAAATTTACCTTGAACCCAGGTCTCGGCTTGCTCTTATTCTCTGCACAACAATGCAGCCAGAAGAAGGTGACAGTTGTGGGTTCTTGGTGGATGCTCATCTTAGAACCCTCATGTGTTACCATAGAGGAAGCATCTCATCTACACCATGGTGCCTGAGGCTCCTGTAGGCAGGGCCTGTGCCCCCATTTTGCTCCCCCTCTCACAGGGCAGAGCACAGAGCTCTCCCCCACGAGCATCATCCAGGCCTTGGTGGTAACTTAGAAAGGGGAGCTCAGAGGAGGCTTTTGTCTCCCTTGCCCATGGGCCTGGACCACTGTGTGCTTGAGATTGCTGTCATAGGACTGGCAGGAACAATGAGCCTAATCCTTGGACTAGAGACCAGAGATGGTCAGGGAGGCAGGGTCTTGTGACATGTCTTTAAAGCCAGAGACTCTCTGACCCCCCTGAGAAATGCCTTCCACAGACTCAGGTGATTGACTTGGGAGCCCTGCCTGGTGTTGCTGGTACCAGGTTCCGTAGATGGTCCCAATTTTCCTAGCCCTTTGAATGCCAGAGATTGTGACCAAGAGACTCATGGAATTGGAACATGATGCTGGCTGAGTCATGATTAATGAGTCCCAAGATTCTAGAAATACCAAGAGATGTTGAGTTATCAGTGAAAAGCTGGGTACCTCCCTCCCTGCTCTGCCCATGTGGGAAGGTGAGAGGGTGAGAGCCTCCCTACCTATCGAGAGCCCTAAATCTCTAACGCTTTCACTCTGGCAGGGAGAGAAATCTAAGTTCCGGTTGAGACACAGCCAGAGCTGTGCCCCAGGGGCCTCTCAGCAAGTGTCTCTGCCAGTGTCTCTGATCCCTCTCATCCCTCCCCAGAACCCTGCATTCCACCCCATGTCTCTATGTTTCAGCCTTGTCTGGGTCCAGAGCCTGGGTCTAGAACCATGGAGGTCTGTGAGTGGAGAAAAGGGTGGATAATAGGATGGAGAGCTCTGACTCTGCCCCCATGGGATGGGCTCTGGATGAGGCAGTTGCCCAAAATCACATAGCCCATCAGGAAAAGGTCTAAGAGCTGAGTGACTGGGAGTCCTTAGGAAGGCGTGGAGTCTCACCAGCCCTAGAAGCCTGTCCTCTCCCTGTCTCAGTCTAGTGGCATTCTCCAACATGTCCAAGTGGGAGCATGGATGAGGAGGGCTATTGTCCCATGGGCTTCCTGATGTCAGAATCATGTGTCAGGGTCAGTGGGGTTTGGAAGAGTAGCCCCTGAGCTTGTGAGTCACATTGGCCTTGGCCCAGATGCTCAAAAGACTAGAGGAGGGAATGAGGCCTAGAATGGAGGGGTTGGAGATGAAGGGCAAGGATCCCAGAGGAAGCTCCAGGAGAATAGGCTCTGTTTTCTCAGGGACATAATGAGGAAAGTGCTAAGGGCTGAAGGGGCCAGGAGGTGGAAGCTTAGGAGACTGAGAAGAGAAATCTTGGAATGACTGTTGTCAGGATTGCAAAATAGAGTCAATTAAGGAAAAGTTCCTCAAGGATGGCTCAGCTGCCCTGAGGGCCCCGGTCAGAGTAGATGGCACCATTTTATAGAGGATCCTTCAGCTCAGCAGGTGATTTCCTGCAGAAGAGGTCAGAGGAGCATGTGAGGGGGAATGAAAGGAGAAGATGAGGGTAGGTGATGGCCTGGGAGACCCCTGAGGGGAGGTCACTGGGAAGAAGAAGGCAGAGTACGAGAGTACAGCTAGGAACAATGAGCCAGAGGGAAAGATGGAAGAAGGGAAGGCTCATGGGGCTTGAAGGAGAAATCACTGGGCCATTATTGGAGGGTTGAAAGGCACTTTAGAGGCCACTCATTGTACTGATAATGAAACTGCTGCCTTGGGAGATTGGCTGACTTGGCTATAGTCACAGAGGTGATAACCTCAGAGGCAGGATTTGAACCATGATATTAGAATGAAAGTTTCCTGCCTGTCCCACACCACCATTGCTTCCCTGGAGTTTGTGCCCCACACACCTTGGCACAGGAGCCTACATCTGTGTCTCCTGTTTCCTTTCCCTCCCCCAGCATCAGACCATGGCTCTGCCCACAGGACACTGAGCAGCCTCAGACCCTGCTGGTGACAGAGCCAGCCAGGGACCAGACCAGGGAAGTCAGAGGTTTATGTCCCACTTCCCCATAAGTCTCAACCACTGTGCTCTAGTAGTTGCCACTGTTAGAATAACTAGACTGACAGAAGTAATCAGCCTCATCCTCAGCCTGCAGGCCAGAGATGGTCAGGGAGGCAGAGTTGGCTAAGTGTCATTGGAGCCAGAGAATCTCTCTGAGATCCCTGAGGGAAGGTTACTATAACTATAGATGATGAGCTTGGGGGCCTGGCCCTGGTGCTGCTGGTACCAGTTCGCAATGTAGCTACCAATGCTGCCACTGCTTCGGGTGCAGGAGACTGTGACTGACTGCCCCAGAGACCCAGACATTGATACTGGCTAAGTGAGCACAAACTGGGCCCAAGCACCTGGAAAGAGAAAGAAAGAGAGCTGTGAGTCAGGGGCCAGGGACCCTCCCTCTGTCCTCCTCACCCAGGAGGAGAGAGGAGACAGCTCCCCAGGTCCTGGTTGCACCCTTTCTTTGAGACTCCTCAGGCTGGCACTTTGGCAGAGAGTGAGGAGGCTGAGCAGGAGAGGAGTCCAAGCCATGGTGGAGACGCCCCCAGAGCTCTGCTCCCTGAGACCCCTCAGCTGCTGGGCTCTGCCAAGTCTCTCTTATCCCTCCCCCAGCCCTTCATGCAAATCTGCCACTTCCTTGTTTCTCACCCTTTTAGGGCTCTGAAAATGGAAGGAGAGCCAGGGGAGCACTGAGGGCAGAGGAGGGATGGCTAACAGTACAGAGACTCTGACTGTGGCCCCTGGGAGGAAGCAGCTGCTGGGCCATCTAACAGCCCAATGATCTTAATGCAGATGCCTGGGGTGGGGGTGGGGCAGAGCCCCTCAGACAGTTTAGAAAAAACTTCCCAGTCCAGAAACACAGTGTCACAGTGTCACCTGCTGGGCCATAGGTAGATGTGATCCTGAGGCTGGGGTGGGTCCTGACTTCAATGGGGAAAATTCAATGGTCTGATATAACCTGGGAGCTCAGGGTTCTAATGCTGCGTGTGTGTGTGAGTGAATGTGTGTGTAAGTGAATGTGTGTGTGAGAGTGTGAGTGTGTGTGTGTGTGTGAGAGTGTGAGTGCATGTGTGAATGAGTTTGTGTGTGTGAGAGTGTGTGTGTGTGTGTGTGTGAATGAGTTTGTGTGTGTGAGAGTGTGTGTGTGTGTGAATGAGTTTGTGTATGTGTGAATGTGTGTGTATGAGTGAGTGAGTGTGAGTGAGTTTGTGTGTGGGTGAGAGTGTGTGTGTGTATGTATGTGTGCATTTAACCTTGTACCTTATGTTTCTACTTTTAATAAGGCTGTTATACCAGAGTCAGATATTCTAAAGTCTCTGTTGCCTCATTGATTAGGACATTGCTTCCCAAGGAGCCCCCCATAGCCTGTCCTTGCTTGCTCTGCCCCTGGGCCCAAGGTCTCCTCCCCCTCCCTGGTAGTGATGGCCCAGTCTGAGTTCCTGCTTCCTCACAACTGAAACTAAGACCTTGATGTTATGTATTATACTTTCCGACTGGTATCTTTTTTTTTTTTTTCTCATTTGGGTTTGAGACTGAAGGGGAATAAAAAGGAGAAGGAAAGTCTGAGGATGAGAATCCAGTGGAGGGAGAGAAGGAGAAGAAGGGGAAGGAATTTTATATCATCAGAGCATCAGGACTAAGGCCAGATCCAGGAACACAGAGACCAACATCAGATACAGCAGTGGGCCCAGCAAAGGGACAGGTCCCTCGTCTGTAGGGCTCCCTTTAAGACTCTCACGACCCCAGGAAGGAAGATGATCAGGTGATTTCTCCCTCCAAAGATCAGATGAATCCCTGAGTCTGGCTTGGGGGGATCAGGCCCTTCCCAAGATGGGCAGACTGATCAAACAGAGAGAGAGGGCACTTTTTCCTGATAAGAAGCCTTTCAGGTGTGAAAGGCCCTGGGGAGTCGTTGGGAGGGTGGCTGGGCTCTGGGCCTATGGCCCAGGTGGGACTGAACAGCAGCCTTCATTCCATAAGGGTATCAGTGTGACACAGGGTGTGACGTCCCAGTCACTTGATGTGTCCCCAGCTGACACTTCAAGTCTCTGAAGCCCAGGTCACTTTGTGTGCTGGCTGCCTTAAAGCCAAGCAAGGGAGAAGGCCACCTTAATTCACAGAGGACCCTGAATGAGTGAGGAATACATCTGCCTGCTTACAAACGAGAGAACCTCCTTTCCTCTCACAGATGAAGTATCTATAGATTGCCTCTCCACATTCCTGAGGGGAGGGGTGGCACTATGTTAGGTGCCTGTGACTCACTGCAAAAGTTAGCAGATGCTCAGAAATTGCTGACTGGCTTGTGTTGTTTGATGAAAGAACGGAGGGTGCCTCACTTGAGAAAGGAGGGTGAGGTGATGAGGGAGGAAACCCAATAGAGAAAACAATGTAGAGACCCCCTCCTTGTTTGGTTTCCATGGGACACAGATTCCAAGTCCCAGTGACTGTAGAGAGTAAGGAAGGAAATGTTAAGGTAGAAGATCCCTGGGAAGACAGTAAGAACAGCACCAGGAAGAAGAGGAAGATTTGGTAGAAAGTATAGAGCCAGAGAAGGCAGAAGAGAAGGAAGTAAGAAAAAGAAAAAAGATAATCTCTCTCTCTGTCTCTCTCTCTCTCTCTCTCTCTCTCTCTCTCTCTCTCTCTCTCTCTGTCTCTCTCTCTCTGTCTCTATCTCTCTCTCTGTCTCTGTACCTCTCTGTCTATCTGTGTCCGTGTCTCTCTTTCTTCTCTCTCTGTGTCTCTCTGTCTCTGTCTCTGTCTCTCTCCCCCTTCCTAACATGTGTCAGAAGGGTAGACAGGAGAGAGACACAGAGAAAGGAAAAGATATTCAGTGAAATGGAGACTGTTGAGAATGTGTTTGGAAAAAACAAGTAAAAGAGAACAGGAAAGATCAGTGCAGAAGGGGACTAAAGCCATGAAATCCAGACACTCACCAGGTATACATTATGAATATATAGCTATTCCGGGTAAACGTGGACAGCATATTTAAAGCAGAGGTCTCACCTTGCCACTGAAGGAACTTGCAGAGGAAGGAAGAGAGGAAATTCAAGGTAGTTGGGATAAGAAGAGAACGGGTACAAAGCACAAAGTTGTAATGTGTCTGCACTAACAGTGTGAAGAGAAAGTTTGAAAGTGAAGGCTTTGGAGACTTTGGAAAGAAAAGTTTTATGGAGGCTTTGAGAAGGGCCAACATGAACCTGTGCATTAAATCTTTGGCAGCAGGCTGGGAGGTGCTGGCCTGTAATCTGGAGCCCAAGCAGTTAAGGGCCGACATTTGCACCATCATCAAGAAGTGAGCTCAGTGGAGGTGTCAGTGAAGTTTCTAAGTGAAGAGCAAAGGAAACTGCAGTTGTGTGCTTTGAAATAAATGCAGCAATTAGAGCCAGTTTGCTGCTGTTACCACTCTCCTGGTCCCCTACTCCCCAAAAGGAAAATATGTAGATTAGACAAAATCAGAAATTGATGATTATATTAGAATATTTAATCAGACAATTAGGAAGGCTTCCAAGCTAACGGTAAGTACTGATCAATTTTAAAATAGTTTTAAAAATTTATGTGTCTTGCCAATAGAAATTATACTGTAAAATTATATGAGACTCCTACCTATTTTTGTAACAGATGATGTTCTATTTGAATTTTAAGAGCTCTATTGATGACTCCTTACACAAGTGATGCTTATTTAAGGGAACTGTAGAAAGTATCCCAAGTCCTCCTGAGGATTCCCAAACCGTAATAACTAGAAGAAAACCCTGCCAGTTAGGTCCCTAGCTGAGGGATCAGATTTAGTAGGGACTGGGAAAATTATGGGGAAAAAAGGAAATCTCCTCTTTTGTTTCTTCTCCTCCTTCTCCTTGTTCTTCTACCTTCACCACCTATAAGATGCTTTTGTATTTGATGTTTTATCCATAAGGACTCTCAGTCACTTTGACACTCCTTGTCACAGATCCCTCTTTCCAAGTTCCTAAATTGTCTTGGGCAGGAAGAATGTCACACCCTCACCTTTCCTGACTCTGCCACTGCAGAAATCAATTTGAGGCATTATTTTAAAGCTGTTTGGAAGGAATGTAGCAAAAACTCAGCTGAGAGTTTCCTCTGCTCTGCCATCTTGGCTCCTCACCCTCACCTTACTTTAATAACCAGGAACACAGGCCTCCTTGTTCATTGCACTGGACATTTCATCTCCCCATTCCAAACATTTTCTCTGGCCCAATGCCTGATAGTCTCTCCCTCCTTATCTCTAACTTCTGGCTTCCTTCAATTCTTCCTTAAAATCCCATCTTCTACAAGAAGATTTCCCTGATGCTTCTCTATGCAAGTGTTTTCCTTCTGTTGATTCTCTCCAGTTTCTCCTGCGTATCGTTAATCTGTGCAGAGTTGTTTGCATGTTGTCTCCACCTTTAGTCTGTGAGCTCCTTGAGGGTTTGGACTATTTTCCCCTTTATAAACTTTCCTGTGATTAGCACAATATTTGAAACATAGTAGGTCCTTAAATAAATATGACTCACTGACAGGATCAGCTGTAAGAACTGATGAAAAATTATGTTAAACCTATCAAATATATTTTAGGACAATAAACACTACAATTAAGCAGAAGTGAAATAGGAATGGGTTAAAGACAATCCAGTGTTTGATTTGAAGGTCTAACGCTTGAATCTCTTCACCATCTGGAAAGACGTACAATTTCCAACTCCCGAACTCCTATGGGTGGACAGTGCCTCATGAGAGGTTGGTATGTTCACGATCCCTTCTTTTTCAAATGAGCCTTCATAGATTGATCTTCTTCTCTGTTGCATATCTGACCTCTAACAGAATGCAGTTTCCTTAAAGACTGGGACTATCATTTTTTTCATCCTCACAACTTTGCACACTGCCTTAAATATATTAGGTTATTCATAAATATTTAGGGGATTGAAAACTCAATGGTAGTCTTCACGGATGCTCTCCTTCTCTCTGTAGATCATGGTAAACCATTTTAATCTCAATTTCAACTGTCACTTGCACTGGCAGATTAGCTGCATTTTTCCTCCATTAAGATTGTAGGGATTCAAGCAAGACTCTAACAGGAAATTACTAGGCCCTACAGGGGGATGGTGAAGATCTCCAGCCTGAGCTTCCATCTCTGCCTCAGTCTCTTCTCTGTTCCCCTTGATCAGAAAAGGACCTTGTGAATTTTGGGATATACCACCAAAGGATTCATAGGCTACAACTGATATAGCCATCCTTCAGCTGTTGGACATCCCCTTTGCTTCTACTTTGAGACTACCACAAGAAGAGTTACTATACACATTTCTGTACAAGAAAGGCCTTTTCCTCTTTTTTGGATCTCTTTTGGGTATTGGCTTATTGATGAGATGGGTAAGTCAAAGACTGAAAACAACTCCATAATTTACATTCTCAAGAAGTTGTTGGAGAAAATGAGAGGTGAGGTAAGCTGCTTCAATCAGAGGTGGGACTGGAATCTAGGTTTTTCTCATGTCAAGAATGACCCTATAAAAAAAAATAAAAAAAATAAAAAAAGAATGACCCAATCCACTCCATTCTACCATAACATGAATACCAATTCAAAATTTAACTGTGATAGGAAAATGAAAAACTGTCAGGGTTCTCTCTTACAGTGCCCTAACTTACCAGCAGAGGCAACCGGTTACACACCCAACTCAATGACACTAGCATACCTTTCAGGACAGAAGAGTTACGGCTCTGAGGTCCAAACAGAAAAGTTTATTAAGGTCTCTCCATGGGGAAGCCTTAAAGCCATATACTAAGGCAGGCTTCCAAGATACCTCCCAGCCCTAGGTCTTAAATAGACCCCAGATCCACATACCACATTTAGATAGAGCCCAGCTGAACAGAATTGTGAGAGGCAGAGTGCAATAACAAGGGTATGAAGGCCCCAGGGTGTGGAGATGCCAATCAGGAACAGCAGGTAACCCCCCACAAGACAGTCTTGAACCAATGCAGTATCCCCTGGCCAGGTACAGTGCAATATGCTCTGACCTCCATGTGACCTAACTAATTCCCGGGCCTCAAACACTTCCCTGTGGCATGACACGACCACTTGCAATGTGAACCTCACAACAAGCATGGTTTTTTCACCAAGATATCTCTCATAGGAACAGAGTGAAGATGGTGGTGTAGAAGCAAGAGACCTCCGTGTCTCCAGGAGGGACAATTTAAAAATTATTGGACTACCTGAAAACCATGGTCAGAAAAAGAACCTCGAAAGCATTCTTCAAGAAGTTCTCAAGGAAAATTGCCCTGATATTTTAGAACCAGAGGGCAAAATAGAACTTGAAAGAATTAACCCGTCACCTCTTGAAAAAGATCCTGAAAAGAAAACTCCTTGGAATGTTATAGCCAGGGTCTGGAGTCCCCAGATCAAAAAGCGAATATTATAAGCTGCCAACAAGAAACAATTTGAATACTGTGGAAACACAATCAGGATAACCCAGGATCTAGCAGCTTCTACATTAAGGGACTGAAGGGCCTAGAATATGATATTCCAGAGATCAAGGGAGCTAGGATTAAAACCAAGAATCACCTACCCAGCAAAATTGAGTGTAATGTTCCAGGGGAAAATATGGTCATTCAGTGAGGTGGAGGACTTTCAACCATTCTTGATGAAAAAGCCAGAACTGAATAGAAAATTTGACATTCAAACACAAAAAGCATGGAAAGGTAAACATGGAAAAGAAACCATAAGGGACTTATCAAAGTTGAACTATTGACATGCCAACATGGAAAAATGAGAATTGTAACTTATGAAACCTTTCTCAGGATGAGAATAGATGAAGGGAATATAAATGGGCACAAAGAGGGCACAGAATCAATTGAATAGGAAGGGATGACATTTAAAAGGTGAAATTAAGAGGTGGGAGAGGAATACAATGAGAGGAGTCAGGGAGAGACAGAATGAGGTTAATCATCTCATATAGAAGAGGCAAGGGCTAACTGTTACAATGGAGGGGAAGAACAAGAAGGCAAAAATGAAGTGGGTTTACCTTACTCTAATTGAATTTTGCCTAAGGAGGGAATGACATAAACTCTAAACTGGGTATCTTGCCACTCAGGAGAGTAGGGGGGAAGGGGATGAGATGGAGGATGATGGAGGGGAGGGCAGGTTAGGGGGGAAGCATACACTTCTATAAAGGGACAGGGACAAAGTAGAGAAGAGAACAAGAAGGCAGCATAGAAAGGAGGGAAATACCATCAGCGTTACATAATATGTCCATTGTGGAGATGTTCTGCATAACTACACATGCATGGCCTATATTGAATTGCTTATCTTTCCAGTGGGGGTGGGTAACAAGGGAGGAAGAGAAAAAATTTAGAATTAAAAGTTCTAAAATCATATGTTAAATATATATGCATATATATACATATACATATACATATGTGTATATATATATATATATATATATATATATATATATTATTTACATGCAAGTGGGAAATAAGATACATAGGTACTGGGATAGGGAGATCCATCTTGCTCTACCAGAAAGTCAGAGGGGTGATTGGGGAGGATATAGGAGAGAGCAGATTGGGGGAGGGCATATACAGTGGGATAGCTGTTTTAGGGGAGTGGGTAGGGGAAAGACTGGGAGAAAACTTGTAATTCAAAATCTTGTGAAAATCAATGATGTAAACTGAAAATAAACAAAAGTTAATTAAATAAAAGTATTGTAGAGATGATCCCAAAGGTTTGACAATTCTTCTAGGATGGCTATTATATTATACTACATAAAACACCCACTAATTAGCTAGTAGAACTCCATTAACATTTAGTAAGGGGTTTTCAGGAAGATAGAACAATAGCTACAAGTTTTTGTAGCAATAGTTGCAATAATTACAATTTTTGTATAATTCAAAATGGAACACACTCTCTCCTTTCCCATATATGTTCCTTAGTGAGAGTGGGCTCAAAGTTAAGACACAGCAGTAGTAAGGCATATGTCCAGCCCTGGGTACTGTCAGAAACTCATGTTATACTATTACATCAAAAACTAAATACTGATTTGGAATCCATTCTTTTGCTATTTCTGTTAAGACCCAGCTCCTGAAAAGGTTGGGCAGTTTGTGAAGGGTGTAACAGTAAAGTAATTTCTATCAGCCGCCAGACATGTACCTGGTCAGTGAGCTTACTTGGTTTATAGGCCAGACAAAAGTGAAAAAAACTGGTTATTTTCCCCTATAATGGTTCCTTCTCCTGGATCCCCTCCTTTTAAAATATCTACCAATCAAGGATGAGTTTCACTTTTTTGGACAGTTCTTGTCAGAAGGTTAAAAACATTTCTGAATATCCTGTGGCTCCTATGATTCTCAACAAAAACCACTGACTGTCAATTTATTATTAGCTAGCACAATTAATAAATTGATTATTAATTACCTGGAAACTCTGTCTTGTGGGATCCTATTTGGTACACTCTGATGACCACAAAGGGACCAGAGCCCTGTACTCCATTCTTATCAGAAAACTCTGCCCTATGTTTATGAGCCAAGTGGAAAATTTGTCCATAAGGGAGAGCTTTATATTAGAAACTCTGGCTGTGGATTGCCTCTTCCCATTACCAAAAGTTAGATGTTTGGGTAAGTGTATGTTCTGTTTCTGTTCTGAGTGTGTTGCATGTGCACACTCACAGAAGGGTCATCAACAGAATGCCCTCTAATTGATAGAGATCACCTGAAGTAGACTAGGGAAATCAAGTACAATTTTGTGCCACCTCTGGATCTCAGGTATTGTAAGATTCTAAGAAGCCCAGGCTGCTTAACAGTGTGTTTCAAGTTTTTGAAGGACATATGGCTTGAAAAGAAAAGTCTAGGCTGTTCATCTGTGAGAGAACAAACTTTTAAAAATTTTAGTACTTTATTTTTCCAATTTTATGTAAAAACAATTTTAACTTTTTTAAAAAATCAAGCTCTAACTATTATTTCTCCCTGTCTCTTGCCCCCCGCCCCACTTTGGGAAGGCAAGCAATTTTACATTAGTTATACATGAATAGTCATTCAAAGCATCCGTGTAAGTCATTCTGTGAAAGAGAACACAGACAAAACTGTCCCCCAAAATAAAGAAAATGTAACTTCGATCTGCACTCACGGTTTGAAAGATCTTCCTCTGAAGCTGTCCAGCACTCTTTATAAGTCCCACAGGATTATCTTGGATCTCAGTCTTGCTGAGAATAGCTAAGTTCTTCAATGTAGCTCATCCTACAATATTACTTTTACTGTGCACAAAATTCTCCTGGTTCTGCTTGTTTCACTTTGCATCAGTTCATGGAAGTCTTTCCATGTTTTCCTAAGAGCATTTCTCATCATTTCTTAAAGCACAACAGTATTCCCTGACAGCTCATAAACAACTTGTTTAGTCATTCTTCTAGTGATGGACATTTCCTCAATTTCCAATTCTTTTCCACCACTAAAAAAGCTTCTGCAAACATTTTTGCACACAGAAGTTCTTTTCCTTTTGGTTTTTAATTTCCTTGGGATACAGACCCAAATGGTAAAGGTATTGCTTGGTCAAAGCGTATGCATAATTTTATAACCCTTTAGGCATAGTTCCAAATTGCTCTTTAGAGTGTTTGAATTAGTAAACAACGTCATCAATAAAACATTAGTGTTTCAGTTTTCTCACACCCCTCCTACATTTGTTATTTTCCTTTTTTTGTCATATTAGACAATCTGACAGATGTGAAGAAGTAGCTCAGAGATGTTTTAATTTGCATTTCTCTCAGCAACTGTGCTTTAGAGCATTTTATATTATTATTGATGACTTTGATTACTTTGTCTGAAAATTGCCTATTGATGTCCTTTCACCATTTATCAAGTGAGGAATAGCTCTTATTTCTATAAATTTGATTCTTTACCAGAGACTCATTGTAAGATAGATCACTACAGCCAGATCAGTCTGTTTATTATTCCTCTTTGAGCTAATCCAATGGGATTAAGCTTTATATACTCCCTTCCCACTTCCCCCATTTCACCATCCACTATTAAATCTCTTTCAGGCATCTTTTATGTCAGATAATTTATCCCATTCTACCTCTCCATTTCCCCTTCTCCCAGTGCATTCTTCTTTAAAATGCCTTAATTTAGTTTTTTTGAGATAATCATAGCATTCATCTCACAACTCTGCTTAATATGTATGCTCCTTCTAACTGTCCTCATAAAGAGAAAGGTTTAAAAAGTTACAAATACCATTTTCCCATATAGGAATATAAACAGTTTAATCTTCTTAAAACTGTTATGATTTCTCTTTCCTGTTGACTCTTTTATGTTTATTTTTGTTCTTGTATTTGAAATTCAAATTTTCTATTTAGCTCTGGGCTTTTCATAAGGAATGCTTGGATATCTTCTATTTTATTGAATATCCATTTTACACCCTAAAGAATTGTACTCAGTTTTGCTGGAGAGTTGATTCTCTGTTTTAATCCTAGGTCTCTTGTCCTCCTGAATATCTGTCTCTATCTTTATCTCCTCTATATCTGTCTATCTGTATCTATCTATCTATCCATCTATCTATCTATCTATCTATCTATCTATCTATCTATCTGTCTATCTATCTATCTATTGCAATCCCTTTGATTGTTTAGTGAAGAAGCTGCTAAATCTTGTGTTATCCTGACTGTGGCTTTACTACTTTAACTTGTTTCTTTTTTCAGTATTTTCTCCTAGATCTAGAAGGTCTGGAATTTGGGCATAATATAAGTGTGATTTTTCATTTTGGTATCACTTTCAGGAGGTGATTGGTGGATTCTTTCCATTTCTTTTTTACCCTCTGGTTCTAGAGTATCAGAGTAATTTTCCTTGATAATATTTTGAAAGATGATGTCTAGACTCTTTTTTTAATTGTGACTTTAGGATAGTCCAATAATTCTTAAATTATTTCTTTTTAAAAATATTTATTTATTTTTAGTTTTAAAAATTCATTTCCATAAGATTTTGAGTTACAAATTTTCTCCCCATCTTTCCCCTCCCTTCCACCCCAAGAAATCAAGCCCACTGAGTACCCCTCCCCCTCATCTATTCTCTCTTATATGCTTCCCTATCCCCCTCTAGCTTTCTAGTAGGGCAAGATGTATTTCTATACCCCAGTGCCCGTATATCTTATTTCCCATTTGCATGTAAAAAGCAATTCTTTGACATTTGTTTTTAAAACTTTGACTTCCAGGAAGGAGTCAAGATGGCAGCATAGAAGCAGGAGAACTCTGTGAGCTCCCGCCATAACCACCTCAAATAACTATAAAATAAGACTCTAAACATATTTTAGAGCTCCAGAACTCATAAAATGATAGAGAAACAAAGTTCCTGCTGAAGGCAGCCCAGCAGGCAGACAGGAGTGTCCATTGCAGTGCTGGGAGTGGAGACCAGCCCCACTGAGTTTTAGCCCCAGGGTGGCCAGGACAAGCCTAGGCTGGAGCACTCAGGAGAGTGGATCACCAGCAGCTGTGGCAGTTTCCAGAATTATCAACCCATAAGAGCCAGGGGCAAAGTGAAAGGTCAGTGGAACTTGGCTAAATTTTGGGGCGAGAAGCAGGTCCAGCCATCCGCCCCCAGGACAAGAAAACAGTCAAAATGTGGGCCCTGCAGCAGCCTCCATGGCTGCTTAAGAGCTCCTGTCCTGCAGATTGCAAGGGGGCCAAGTGATCATTCAGAGGCTAAGTGCTCTTGCTTTAACCTCCCTGGATTGTGATCATTGTCTTGGGGGGTGGTCCTAAAGTGCCTGACCAGTGAGCCGAAGCTGGAGCTAAAAAGTCAAGTAATGGACTGGCAACATGAGCAGGGAAAGGAAGCAAAGTAAGCACAGCAATCCAACTTTAGATTCCGTTTTTTGGGGATAAAAAGGATCAAAGCATGGAATGGGAGGAAGACAATACATTCACAACTCCCACACGAAAAGCTTCCAAGAAAAATATGAATTGTTTACAAACCATTGAGGAGCTTAAGAAGGATTTTGAAAACCAAATTACAGAAGTGGAGGAAAAATTGTAAAGAGAAATGAGAATGATGCAAGAAAATCATGAAAAGAGAGTCAACAACCTGACTGAAGAAAATAGCAACTTTAAAAATAGACTAACTAGAATGGCAAAATAGTCTCAAAAAGCCAATGAAGGAGAAAAATGCCTTAAAAAGCTCAATTTGCCAGATGGAAAAAGAGTCTCAAAAGCTCACTGAAGAGAATAATTCCTTTAAAGTTAGATTGGAGCAAGTGGAAGCAAATGAATTTATGAGAAATCAAGCTCTATTAAACAAATCCAAACAAATGAAAAAATATAAGGCAATGTGAAATATCTCATTGGAAAAGCCAATGACTTGGAAAATAGATACAGAAGAGATAATTTAAAAATCATTAGACTCCCTGAAAGCCATGATGAAAAAAAGAACCTAGAAATCATCCTTCAAGAAATTCTTCTGGAAAATTGCCCTGATGTTTTAGAACAAGAGGGCAAAATACAGATTGAAATAATTCACAGGTATGTTCCAGAGAATCTCTGCATACACATTGGTTAAGCCCAACTGAATTGTTGGCTAATTTCTCCTAGTTTATTGCCAGAAAAATAGACTTTATCAGAGACTTGAGAGCTTTCTTCCCTAGGTGTGTGATTTGGTGTAAACCAAAAAGAACCTTCCACTGGCTTTCCTGTGCAATAAGAAGTTGGCCTGAGGGCATCAGAAACAACCGAATGAAGAAAAGAGTATATCTTCTCTCTTTAGAAAGGGCCTATTCTTGGGGGTTGTAGGAAGGTATGAAGGAATCAGGGAGGTGTAGGAGTAAAGGAACCAGAATAGCTAACTGGCTGCCTGTATTCCTTCTGCAATGTCTGCCAGGCAATTTCCCATGGCCTGATCCATTCCCCCTTTTTGGTGGTTTTTGCAAAAGATAGCACTTGTGTTGGAAGGTTTTTGAACAAGTTGGAGGGGATGCGAAATCTCTTGGGCATGCTGGGTAGGGGAGTTTTTTGCTGTCAGATTTCCCCTTTCTTTCCAAATTACTACATAGGCATGCAGAACACGGAAAGCATATTTTGATTGACTGAAAGCATTTACTCTTCAATTTCCCCCTAGATCTAAAGCTCTGATGTGTGCTGTTAATTCTGCCTTCTGACAGATGTCCCAGGGGCATCTGGTTTCTATGGTGTGGTGGAGACTGACTACTGCATAACTAGCTCTCCTAACCTCTTGTTCAACAAGGGTTGCTGGGTTGAGTGAGTGGCACACCAGAAGGTTTAGGTCAGGGGCATCTAAGAGCAAGGCTTGATATTTGGTGAGCCTGCCACTAATCAACCACTGAGGGCCCTTCACTTCCAGGATGTTCTGAACTTGTTGGGGAGTCAGAACTTTCAGGGGTTTGCCAAGTGTAAGTATAGAGGCTTTCTCATTTAGAATGGCTGTAGCAACCTCAGCCCAGAGGCATGAAGGTCATCTGGTAACCACAGAGACTAATTGTTTTGAGAAATAAGCAACCAACCTGGGGTCAACTCCTAAAGACTATGTCAGGAAACCCAAAACTTGTCCTCTCCTTTCATCAACATACAGAGGGAAAGGTTTTTTCTAGATTTTGTAGAGCTCATACTGGAGTGGTGGTCAATTTAGTTTTCTGTGTCTCAACAGCTTAAGTTAAGTGGGGGCCCCACTCTGTGAGGGAGTGAGTCAAATACCTGAGTAGAGACATAATGGATCTTAGGTATAAGATCAAAATTAGCGATTCAGAGTCCACAAAATCCAGTCATGCCTAGAAAAGTTCAAAATTGTTTTTTAGTGGATGTAATAGGGAGAGACAGAATTGCCCTTTCTCTCTCTAAGGTTTAAGAGCAAGAGGTACACGTTAGTTCATGGCCCACATACTGTACAGACTGCCACATTATCTGGACTTTGTTGCTATAAGACATAAGGGACTATAGAGTGAATCAGAATAACTCCTTCCTTAAAAGCTCTGAGATCTTAAATCATTCAGTAGTTTCCATTAGGGTTTTTTGTTTTGTTTTGTTTTATGGGAAGAATAGAAGTGTTACATGGGGACAGGCAAAGGAAAAATATTTTGTATGGTAAGCAATTTTTTAATCAATGTGTGCAGTACCTGACAGTCCTCCAGCTTAATTGGATATTGATGGCAATGGGAGAACACATTAGGGTCTTGGAGATGAGCAGTGATCGATGTGTCATGAATAGCTCACCCAGGAAGTCCCTGATCTCAAACAATTGGCTCAACTGTCTCCCACACTTCTGGGACTTGGGGAGGTCTGGAGAACAGAGAGAAAAGGGAGATGGAAAGCTTCCTAGAGAAAACTGACTTCCAAATTTCACCATCAGGTCCCTTCCCAACAAGGGAATGGGACAAGAGGAGAACATAAAGGAGTGTTCAGACAACAGCCCCTCAAACAGACAGAGTGATTCAATGCACCAGTGGTCAAGATTTAGCTTGGGTATGAAGACAAGGGTGGTATGGAAATGATGACATTGTAATAGATTTTATTTCAGGAGAATCCAAAATAACAGTTGGGGTTTCAAAACATTATGTGTGGGACCCTACAAAGTCTTGGCACCTCTACATTTCTACCAAAATCAGTTCACAGCAACTCCAGAGTGTTAATTGTTCATTTTTAATGAGAGAAATTACACCTTGAAAATTGGAAAATGCTGCCAACATGGTTTGATTGTTTGTTTTAGTGATTTCTTGATTTGAGAAAGAGATGGAGAAAATGTTAATGATGCAGATTAAATGAAAAGGTTTGTGCCATATTGTCTCCTTCTCTCTCTCTCTGTCTCTCTCTTTTTGTCTCTCTTTATCTCTGTCTCTTTCTTTCTCTGTCTCTCTCTCCCTCTCTCTCTCTCTCTCTTTTTTTTTTTACAAATATCTTCCCATTGATCATTAGGTTGTAAAGAAGGACTGGAACTGATGGAATGATCATTGGGAAAGAGGAAACAGAACACAACAAAAGAAAGAAACAGAGCATGTAGTTTGTTTCAATCTGTGCTCAGACCCCGCATCTCCTTCTCTGGATGTGGATATCTCCTTCAATCGCAAGTCTTTTGGAGTTTTCCTATAACCTTATATTGCTAAGAGGAGCCCAGTCTATTGAAGTCAGTCATCACACATATGTGACTGTGTACAAATTTCTCCTGGTTTTGCTCTTCTTGCTCAGCATCAGTTTAAGTGTCTCTAGGTAAATATGAAGTCCATCTGCTCCTCATTTCTTTTTTTTTTTTAATTTATTTTATTTACTTTTAGTTTACAAGATTCAATTCCACGATCCCTTGAGTTTCAAATTTTCTCCACTCCCGCCCCTCCCCCCCCATGGTGGTGTGTAATCATGTATAGGATCTGCAAATACTTTCACAGTGTACAATAGTTTGGTTATACAGAAGAGCTGTAATCAATGAGTAATCACTGAGAAAAACAAAACAAAACAAAACATGAAAAAGAACAATAGCATGTTTTGCTCCAGTGTCCATTTAAACTATAGTCTTTCTAGATCTTTCTCTCAGTTTAGATATCTCCTTCCATCCTGAGGCTTGTAGAATTGTCTTTTAGCTGTGCGTTGTTGAGGATAGTTCAGTTTATCAAGGTTGGTCATCACTCTTACGATGTGTCTGTGATTGTATACAAGATTTTCCTGGTTCTGCCTTCTCACTTAGCATCAAATTGTATAAGCCTCTCCAGACTTATGAAGTCCATCTCCTTCTCATTTCTTATAGCACAATAGTATTCCATTACATTCATATACCATAGCTTGTTCAGCCATTCCCCAATTGATGGGCATCCCCTATATTTCCAGTTTTTTGCAACCACAAAGGGAGGTGCAATAAATATTTTTGTACATATGGGTCCTTTTCCCACTTCTGTGATCTCTTTGGGATATAATCCCAACAGTGGTATTGCTGGGTCAAATGGTATGCAATTATTTATAGCCCTTTAGGCATAGTTCCAGATTGGTCTCCAGAATGGTTG
>CM053587.1:353999348-354054213 GCA_028646515.1 Pseudochirops corinnae
AATTGTTAATTACAAATGATGAAAAGAATGTGGAAAAATTGGAACCCTAATGCATAGTTGGTGGAGTTGTGAACTGATTCAAAAACCCTGGAGAGCAACCTGGGACTATGTCCAAAGGACTATAAATAATTGCATATCCTTTGACCAAGTAATACCACTTCTAGGGTTGTACCCCCAAAAGATCATAGAAGTGGGGGGAAGATTCTTCTGATATACAAATACAAAAATATTTATTTCAGCTCTCTTTGCGGTAGCAAAAAATTGGAAATTAAGGGGATACCCGTCAATTGGGGAATGACTAAACAAGTTGTGGTATATGAATATAATGGAATACTATTGTGCTCTGAGAAAGGAGAAGTAGATGGAGTTCATATTTACCTGGAGAGGCTTATATGAACTGATGCTAAGTGAGAATAGCAGAACCAGGAGAAAATTGTATACAATGAAAGACACAATGTATGTGTGACTACCAGCTTTGATAAACTGAACTCTTCTCAGCAACACAAGGTTATAAGACAACTCTACAAGCCTCAGGATGGAAGGAGATATCTATGTTCAGAGAAAGATGTAGAAAGAAGAGAGTTTAAATGAAGACTGAAGCAAACTACACGCTCTCTTTCTTTTCCATATTTGGTTTTGTTTCCTCTTTTCCATTGTTCATTCCATTGGTTGCAACTCTTCTTTACAACCAGGCTAATGTTTACTTATGAAAGTATTTACAGATCCTATACTTGAATGCATGCTTCCATGGGGGAAAGGGGTGAAAGTAGGAGAAGAGAAAATTTGAAACTCAAGGGATTGCGGAACTGAATCATATAAATAAAAGTAAACAAATCAACAAAAAACAATTAAAAAAGAATGTGAGACTGTTGATTCATTTGCATTTAAAAAGTCTAGTAGAAAAAAAGAAAACCTTGCCTCTAGACAGAGCATAGATTAACTTTTGATTTTTTTTCTCACACATTTAATAAACTAACAGGAAAACTTTGGGATTTCTTAAAATGGGAAATATGGAAACCCACAGGTTATTGGAGAAATTGTCATTGCCTGTCTATGGCCTAGCCTGCAGGAACAAGGGTTTGAAAAATTAATTGGATGGTCTTTGTTCATAAGGGTGAGGTTTCTCACTGAGGAAGCCCAGTCTTGCTGCTTGAAAGGTTATGAAAGTGAAAGGGCTGGCAGCTGGCAAATCTCAGATCTGAGGTCTCAAGAGAGCATAACTCAAAAGGCTTCTGTCAATCCGAGACTAGGAATCTTTGCTCTTTTGGAAAGAGCCTAGAGGTTTCCCAGGAAAGAAAGGTAACTGGACCTGGAAATGGAGGTAGAGAAGAATTCTTCTGGCATCAAGGAGCAAGCTCAAGAGAGTCTTCTGGCATGACTAGCCAACAGAACCAGTGCATCCTTGGAGGAACAGCAGGCACAATCTATTAGTTGATCAATTCATTCACAAAATATGTCACAGAGTTTTGTGAGGTTTTTATGAGGAAAGAACATTAAAGACTCTCTGTTCTGAAGGTCAGAGTTGCCTTGAACACACATGTGTCTCGCTACCATTTCTCTTTGAGTTTGTGTTTACCATATGCATAGGTATAACATGTAATTTTGAAAGAATGCATCCCAATGGAAGAAGAGTGTTCCCTAAGCTGTTTGAACACCATGCTGGAGATGGTGTTTGGAAGGAGGATTTCTTGGGTGGAATAATGGTAAGTTCAGTTTTGTTTATGTGGAGTTCACGATGTGTACAGGGAATCCCATAAAAATCCAGAGGAGACAATTTTTAAAAAGAAAAATAGTTGTTCATCTGACAAAAAAATTCAGAATTTTAGGTGTTAAATTTCAATATTTTTTAACAATGGAAACAGAAAGTCCCCCAAAGCTAGAACTAATATGAAACAAATGGAGAAAAACATGATATCTGTATTCTGAGTTTTGTGGTAGCTCCACTGTACACTGCCCTGGGCAGATCACTTGTAGTGTTCATAACTGTCATCAGAGAAGGCCCCACTATAAGTTCCATGGTCAAAATATCAGGAATCACCAATGAACCGGACTGGTTCCTAGAGGAAACTTACCTTCCAAGGATGAATCACCCATCTTTCTCCACCTTCCTCAGATGCAATCTCTGATCTCATCAGAAGTTTTCCATGAAGGGCCCAAGCCACAGCATACACTGCATTGTAGATGGTGTAACTGAGGCCAGACATGGTCATGTCAAAAAGGAATATAGGCAAAGCCTCCAGTGAAGCATTTCTTGCACACTGCTTTCGCTCCAGCTTTTCATTTTCATCCTGACACTCGTATACTGACAACCAGAACTCCTTGAGCGTGATGTCCTTTGGGTATTTATTAGGGTTCACCATTCTGAGGAAAGATTTAAATCCAGGAACCTCATTGGTCATGTATGTAAATGTGAGAGCTCCAATGAAAGCAAAATTACCAAAAAAGTAAGGTCTCATGGTGATATCCCAGTGAGAAGTGGTGATCCACAACTTATTTGTTGGAGTTAATGGCATTTGTGAGTATCTGAGAATCATTAATGAATCTGTATCACCATGAATCACCACTGCCTTAGCTGAGGATGCAGTAATCCTGGGCATAAAATTCAGCTGTGCTTCTTCATGTGATCTCTCACTGACAGGGATCTTCTCTGTGAAGGCTGCACAGACATCATGTTTTGCCATCTCCCCTGTCACCTCTCGAAGGAATTCCTCACCCCTCAGATCATCTGTGGTCACCAGAATAACCCATGTCCATTTAAAATGCACCAGTAACTGGACCACACCTTGAGGCAAGGAGGAATCTCTGGGAGCCATCTGGTAGAGAGAAGGAAATTGGGCCTTGTCACTGAGGATAGGATCAAAAGGGCCAAAGCTGAGCTGTACAAGAGGAAAAACATGGGAAATGTTACATTCTGTGAATGTGGGAATAATGATAGAATTATGGGAAATCACAAACTCTCATCAAGCTGTCCTTTCACTATGTGGATCAGTGTTGGAGATTTAGAATGTATTCCTTGTTACAGGGGCATTTCCCCCACCCAGATCTCCATTTTTATCCCTCTCATTTGGCCATTTGCTGGGTAATGAAAGACCTCTCTGATTCTTCAGTTATCACTGCTTTAGCTGGAAGCTCTTCTCTCTTCTTACCAGATATAATATGCTATACATTTTACTTGACCCAGAATTGGGTGTTTCATTAAAAGTGTTTGGTTTTTGTCATGTGGTGGCATCATTTTTTCTTTTCTTTTACTTTCTTTTATTTCTTTTACTATATTTTATTTTTAATTTTTATTAATTTATTTATTTTCTTGTTTGCATCCCTCATTTCCATGAGATTTTGAGTTACAAATTTTCTCCCCATCGTTCCCCTCCCCGGCAACTCAAAACAGCCATTCCACTGTATAATCCCTCCCCCAATCTGCTCCCTTGTATGTCCTTCTCCTCACCCCTCTGACTTTCTTTTAGGACAGGATGGATCTCCTTACCACCTTACCTGTGTATCTTGATTCCCATTTGGATGTAGTTAATAATAATAATAATAATAACAATAATAATAATAATAACATATTTACATATATATTTTTAACATTTGATTATAAAACATTAAATTCTAGATTCTTTCCCTTCCTTCCTCGTCACCCACCCCCACTGGAAAGACAAGCAATTAAATACAGGCTGTACATGTGTAATTACGAAGAACCTCTCTACAGTGGGTGTATTGTGAGAGACTGATTATATGTCCCTCCTACCTATCCTACCCTCCCTTGTTCTACCCTATCCTACCTTTTCCCTGTCCTTTTACAGAAGTGTGTACTGCCATCAACCCTCTCCCCTACCCTGCCCTCCCCTTTGTCATCCCACCGCTTATCCTACCTTTCATCCCCATTCCCCCACTCTCCTTTGTGGGAAGATACCCACTTTAGAGTTTATGTCATTCCTTCCCTAAGCCAAGTTCAATGAGAGTAAGGTTGAACCTTTCCCTTTGGCCTTCCTCTTCTTCCCCTACAATGTAAGAGTTATGCTTTACCTCTTCTATGAGATGATCAACCCCATTCAATCTCTCCCTGTGTCCTCTCATTCTAATCCTCTCCTCCCTCAGAATTTCACCTTTTAAAGTATTGTCCCTTCCTATTCAATTGATCTTGTGCCCTCTATGTATTCATATATACACATACTCAGATATGTATTTGCATGCATATATAAACCTTCCTATATAGATATATGTGTAGGTATATGTATATATACATTTGCATTCCCTTCACCTATCCACATACTGAGAAAAGTTTCATAAGTTACAATTATCACTTTTCCCTGTTGGCATGTAAATAATTCAACTTTGATATGTTCCTTGTGATTTCTTTTCCATGTTTACCTTCTCATGCCTCTTGTATTTGAGTGTCAAAATTCCTTTTCAGTTCTGGTTTTTTTAGCAAGAATGTTTGAAAGTCCTCTAGCTCACTGAATGACCATATTTTCCCCTTGAACACTATACTGAATTTTGCTGGGTAAGTGATTCTTGGTTTTAATCCAAGCTCCCTTGATCTCCAGAATATCATATTCCAGGACCTTCCATCCCTTAATGTAGAAGCTGCTAGATCCTGGGTTATCCTAAGTGTGTTTCCACAGTATTCAAATTGTTTCTTCTTGGCAGCTTGTAATATTTTCTCCTTTATCAGGGGACTCTGGAACCTGGCTGTAATATTCCTAGTTTTTTCTTTTGGGGATATTTTACAAGAGGTGATTGGGGAATTCTTTCAAGTTCTATTTTGCACTCTGGTTCTAAAATACCAGAGTAATTTTCCTTGAGAATTTCTTGAAGGATTGCTAAGTTCTTTTTTTCTTTTTTTTTTACCATGGCTATTAGGTAGTCCAATAATTTTTAAATTGTCTGTCCTGGATCTTTTTCCAGATCAGTGGTTTTTTCAAGGAGATATTTCACATTACCTTCTATTTTTCATTTGTTTGGATCTGTTTAATATTACCTTGATTTCTCATAAAGTCATTTGCTTCCATTTGCTCCACTCTAATTCTGAAGGAATTATTCTGTTCAGAAAGCTTTTGAGATTCTTTTTCCATCTGGGAAATTCAACTTTTTAAGACATTCTTCTCCTCATTGGCTTTTTGGACCTCTTTTGACATTGGAATTAATCTGTTTTTTAAGGTGTTAATTTCTTCAGTCATGTTGTTGACTCTCTTCTCATGATTTTCTTGCATCATTCTTATTTCTTTTCCTAATTTTTCCTCTACTTCTCTTATTTGATTTTCAAAATACTTCTTAGGCTGATCTATGGCTTTTAGGCAGTCTTCATGTTTCTTTGAGTTTGGTGTGGGAGTTCTGACTGTGTTGTCTTCCTCCCATTCCATGCTTTAATCCTTCTTGTCCCCAAAGAAGGAATCTAGAGTTTGGTTGCTGTTCTTACTTTGCTTTCTTTGCCTGCTCATGTTGGGCAGTCAATGATTTTTAGGTCTGTAGAACTCTGCTTCCAGAGGGGAAAACTCTGTCCCAAATCGCTGGGGTTTTCCCAGCTGCTGGAGTTATTAGGGGGCTATAATTTTTTTGCAGCCCCCACCAGCTTTGGCTTGCTGAAAATGCTCCCCAGGACCACCACCCAAGACCACGATCCAGATTCCAGATGCTCAACACAAGAGCACTTGGCCCGTGAATGATCCCTTGTTCCCCCTGCATTCTCCAGGCTGGGAACTCTGAAGCAGCCTCTTGGAGGTGGCTATAAGGCCACCATTTCTGCTGCTTCCTTGCCCTGGAGGCAGTTTGGCCAGACCTGCATTTCTCCCCCAAGTTTAGCTGAGTTCCACTGACCTTTCACTTAGTCCTTGTTTCTAATGGCTTGATAATTTTTGAAACTGCCACAGCTGCCACTGGTCCACTCTCCTGAAGGCTCCACCTGTGACTTGTCTGGCCACTCTTGGGGCCATACTGTAGCTTCATTCTGGGTTTGTTTCAGCTCACAGCACAGTGATGATTCCTTTGTGCTGAGCTGCTTTCAGTGAGACATGTGTTTTTCAGTATTTTTATGTGACTTTTGGAGCCCTAAAATTTTTTTAGAGTCATGTTTTATGGGTATTTGAGGTGGCTATGTGGGTATCATGGTACCCTGCTGCTCCTGCCAGTGGCATCATTTTTTACAAAAAGAAAACCAAAATCCTGCATGTATTTATTCATGCATTTATTGCACATATTTGTTGAGGCCAAAAACATAATCTCATCACTTTATTATGTGTAAATTTATGTTTAATATCAATTTGGAAATGTATTCTGGGAAGATGGTGGAATAGATCATAAATTTACAGGTTCTCCAGATTTTTCCCACAAACAAAAATCACCATGGAATGTATGCAGAGCAGTATAAATAAAGGAGAAAAGTTCTGTTTTATATGTGTGTGTGTGTGTATGTATGTTCTACAGAATTCTATGCTATAAGACATGAGGAGCTCAATGATTTTAGAGAAAACAGCAAGGTTTGCTCAGCATAATGGGCAGAACCAAGAGAACTTTGGCCAAGGAGGAGCCGACACATCGTGTGTGAGGGCATTATTGCATGAGGTAAGAAATTTTTCAGGATGTAAAGTATACAATAAGAGCAATACTGTTTTAGAATGATATTGAGTGAATAAGTTGTCTATTATAAATACCCAAATTGATGATAAAGGACAAAACAGAAGATGTTACCTGTATCCAAAGTGAGGAATACTAAGTAAAACATATGGAGAATAGTTTTATCTATCTTTTTTTCTCTATCTATATATAGAATTTGCTCAATTATTTTGTCCCAAATTTTAAAGGAATAACAAACTGGACATAGGATAGTTGTAGTTTCGTGTAGAATCATCTTTTTTGTTGATGTTCTATGCTGTGAAAAGGCTTGTTTCATTCCATAAATCAAAAAGAGAATTTAAAAAAGTGAGTAAAGCATTGTCCTCTTAGGACACCTTGAGAGAACCTCAGAAAAGAGAGGGCCTCCAGGAACTGAGGCTTGGTCTTAGTGAAGTGTAGACCCCTCCAGGCTGACACCACTGAATCAGCAAACAGCAGGCCTGAGGCAGCTTTCTCAGGAAGCAGACTAGACCTCAGGAAATTTCACCACAACTTTCACTTCACTCACCTCCTCCAAATATTTCACCTTAGGAACTTTTATAGCACAGCCTCAGGAACTTTCACCTCACAGACTTTTACCTCACAAACTTTCATCTAGGGATCAGCAGACAGAGGAGTGGGGGGTGATTGAACACACTGCCTTTTCTGCACTGTTTCCAGAAGCTGGGCCGAGTGGTGCTGACCAGAAGTGATCCTGGGCAGCATGGTGGGAGGAACCTAAATGTGCCTTTGAGGGGAATAGGAGTCCCTGAGGTTGAGGCCCTGAACACAATTCAGAAAATAACAGCAAGGATGATCTGAAGTCTAGGGAAACATTACCCACAACTGGGGATTAAAACTTGAATATAACAATGAGCTGCTAAACATCAAATAAACAAATTACAAATAAAAAAGAGTAAGCAAAGGAAAAATAACTCAGCCACAGATAGTCATGTAGATCAGGGTTCATATTGGGAAGTAGCTCCTGATTTAAAAAGAAAAGCCCTTCATAAACTGAAGACTGATGGCCAATGGTCACAAGCCACAAAAGAACTCTTTGAAAAACTTTTAAAATAATTCTAAAATCAAATAAGAGAATTCAAGAAGAAGTAGGAAAAAAAATAATAGCAGTTCAAGAAAATCAAGGAAACAAGTTAACCAAATGGAAAAGAAAATACAAAATCTCAGGGAAGACAATTGTCCATTGGCAAGCAGAATAATGGGCAAACAAAATCAACTTACATTATAAGACCTCAATGAATAATAAAGGTAGAAGATAATCTGAAGTATCTCATTAGAAAAGCAAGTGATATGGAGAAGAGGCAATATAAGAATTGTTGGACTACCTGGAAGTTATAGCCTAAAAAATAATATGGCTAGAATATTGCAAGAAATTATTCAGGATAATTGCCCAAAATTCTAGAAGAAGTGGTTAAAGCAGAAATAGAAAAATCTACTATTCACAATTTGAAGTAGATCCCATGAAGAAAAAGTATAGAAATATGATAGTCAATTTTCAAAACTCCCAGGCTGTGGAGAAAATATAGCAACAACAATAAAAATAAACAAATAAACAAAACTAAATAAACCAATTTTTAAAAATAAGCACTACAGATTCAACAAGACCTAGCAGCTACTACATTAAAAGATCATAGTTCTAGGAACATTACATTTCATTGAGGAAAGGAGTTGTGGTTGCCCCTGAGAAAAACTTACCCAGCAATGTTAAGTATAATTTTCAATTTTTAAAAAAAGGGAGTACATTTGATATGCTGAAAGACTCACATATTTGTAACAAAAGACAAGAATTCCATTGAAATTTTAATGTAAAAGATCCAGAAGAAATAAAAAAAACCGTTAAAGACTAAATATAAGGCACTCACTAAGGTCAAACTGGTTACTTATTATATATGAAAATGTTATCAGTATTCTTACAACTGCTTAAAAGAAAGGTTTGGGATGGGTAATATATGATGAAACGATTCTAAAAATGAAAATTGGGTAGGAAAAGAGAAAAAGGTGAATTTATCTCATAAAAATTGGTAGAATAGGTGGATGTAAGGATACTTACTGTCAACCAATATCATAGAATATTTATTGGAAATCTTAATAATAGAAATAAGAGAAGAAAAAGAAATAGAAGGAATCCTAATAGGGAATGAGGAGAAAACTATATTTTTTGCAGATGATATGCTGATATACTTGCAAAATCCTAAAGACTTGAGAAAAAGGTACTTGAAACCATGATTTTTTTGAAGTAGGAGAATATAAAGCAAATCCACATAAATCATCAGCATTTTAAAGTATCACAAGTAAAACCATGCAACAAGAGATGGTAAAAAATAATAGATAATTTAAAAAGAAAAAGCCAAATCTGGGTGTTCACCTGCCAAAACAAACCATGGAATTATATAAACAAAAGTAGAAAAACTTTTTATATAAATAAAATTTAAATAATTGAAGAAATATTAATTATTCACTGATAGGAAGGGCTAAATAATGAGAACGACCATATTACCCAAACTAATTCATAGAGTCAATGCCATCTCAATTAAATTACATAAAGTAATTTTTGAGTAAGAAAAAAAAATTACAAAATTCATTCAGAAGAACATGAAGTCTAGTTTATCAAAAGAACTGATGAAAAAAATTTAAGGGAGGAGTTTTATCAGTACCACAGTTTAACTAAAAGGCAGTAATTATCAAACTACCAGGTACTTGCTAAGAAATAGAAAGGTAGATCAATTGAATAGAACAAACAAATAATTTACGGCAACAAATAAACATAATAACCTTGAATTTGACAAGTGTTAAGATTTGGTAATAACAACTCATTATTTGGTGAAAAAAATTGTTAGAAAAACTGAAAACCAGTATGGCAGAAACGGGGCATAGACCAAAATCTTACACCATTTACCAGGATAGGCTCGAAAGGGATTCATGGCCTAGATATAAAGAGAGAGAAAATTAGAAGAACATGGAGCATATCATTCATCAGATTTGTGGATAGTTGAACAATTTATGAGTTAACAAGGTACTGAGAGAGCAAAGTAAGATGTAAAATGGATAACACTGATTACATTAAATTAAATGTTTTTGTACAAATAAATGAAATAGAGCCAAGATCAAAAGGAAAACGGAAAATCAGGGGAAATTTTTATAGACATTTTCTCAAATATGGATTTTATATCTCAGATCTCTCCAGAACTTTCTCAAATCCATAAGAATGTGAGAAATTCTCCAAGAGAAGAATGATCCAAGAATACTAACAGGAAGTTTTCCAATGTAGAAATCAAAATAATTTTTGGGCATGTGAAAAAAGTTCTGAATCATTATTGATTAGAAATATACAAATTAAAAAAAACACTTTGGGAAATCATTTTACTCCTCTCAGATTGGCTAAAATGATACAAGGGAAAAGTGACAAATGTTGGAGGAGATATAGAAAGTTGGGAAACTAATTCACTGTTGGTGGAATTGTGAACTGATCCAACCATTTTGGAGAGCCATCTGGAATTATACCCAAAGAGATATTAAACTGTCTATGCCCTTTGACTCAGCAAGACCACTACATTGTCTATGTCTAAAGATGATTGTGTAAAAAGGAAAAGAACCTATACATTCTAAAAGCTTCTTTTTTTGTGGGAAAGATTTGGAAATTGAGGGGATGTCCACCAATGAATAATGGCATTGTGGCATGTGATTATGATGTAATACTACTGTGCTATATGAAACAATGTGCATGGGACAGTTAGATGACACAGTGAAGAGGGCACTGGCCCTGGAGTCAAGAAGAAACAATTTGAATATTGTGGAAACACCATCAGGATAACACATGATCTGGCAGCCTCTACATTGAGGGATTGAAGGGCTTGGATTTAAACCTAGAATCATCTACCCAGCAAAACTGAGTATAATTTTTCAGGGGAAAATATGGTCATTCAATGAAATAGAGGACTTCCAAGCTTTCTTGATGAAAAAACCAAAGTTGAATAGAAAATTTGACATTCAGATATAAAAAGCAAGAGAAGCAGGAGAAGGTAAACAGGGAAAAGAAATCATAAGGAACTTATCAAAGTTGAACTATTTACATTCCTACATGGAAAAACGATAAATGTAACTTATTAAATTTTTCTCAGTATGAGGATAGGTAAAGGGAATATATGTACATACGTATGTATGTGTGTATACGTACATATATATGTCTATATAGGAGGGCATATGGGCGTAAGAATACATGGGTGAGTGTGTGTATATATATATGTGCAGGTATACATAGATGCGTGTGTATGTGTGTGTGTGTGTGTGTGTGTGTACATAGACAGAGGGCACAGGATCAATTGAATAGGATGGAATGATACTTATAAGGTGAAATTGAGGGATGAGAGAGGAATATAATGAAAGTATATGGGGAGAGACAGAACAAGGTGAATTATCTCATATAGAAGAGGAAAGGGAAAATGTTAAAATGGAGGGGAAGAAGAAGAAGAAAGTAAAATGGAATAGGTGAACTTTACTCTCATTGAATTTGGCTTAGGGAGAGAATGACATACACTAAATGGGGTATCTCACCCCACAGAAAGTACGGAGGAAAGGCATGAGAGGGGAGGTGATTGAGGTGAGAGCAGGTTGAGGAGGGGGTAGTTAGAAGCACACACTCTTGAAAAGGGACAGAGTCTGAGTAGAAAATAGAACAAGTGGGGGGCAGGATAGGATGAAAGGAAATATAGTCAGTCTTACACAACACATCCACTATGGAAATGTTTTGTGTAGCTAGACATGTAAAACTTATATTGAATTGCTTATCTTACCAATAAGGGTGGGTGATGAGGAAAAGTATCTGGAATTCAAGGTTTTAAAATCAAATATTTAAAAATATATATTATTATTATTATTGTTGTTAAAAATGACTGAGTGAGTGAGTTATTTTAACTGTTTAATTACCTGAAGTAACTATAAAGGGATATGAGCAAGACACTATCTGTATCATGAGAAAGAAATGATAAAGAGGTACGTATAGAATAATTTACATATATCTGCATATCTGTGTGTATGCCTGTTGTGGCAAATAGTGGCTAATTCTTCACTGGTTTGTTATATAATACATCAACTCAGAAGTACATCTTTTATTTAGTCAAAAACAATCCATTTTATGTGCTATCATTTAATGACTCAAAACCATAAAATCTTTTCAAACTGATTGATGCCATATCTATATCTTCCTTACTGTTGATTGATTTATATATTCAGCTGGAATGCCTTCAGGGACTTCATGGTCATCGAGAATGTGAGAATTTGAACTGGCAGAGAGTTGGTGAACATCACACAATGAATGTATTGATTAGAATACAACAAGACAATAAAAATGTCATGTCAAAATTACTCTCACAAACAGACTGTCAGATAATGGGAAAACTCTAGGTATGATGTACTCATATTTGGGCAAATCATTTGTCAAAAATCTCACTGATTTTTAACTGTAGTGTCATAGATCCAAAGCTACAAGGGATAAAAGAGGACATGCAATGCTATCCCCTTGTTTTATAGGCAAGGAAACATGGATTCAGGGGAGTTGTGACTTGTCCAAATACATACAAGCAGTAAGCCAAACAAGTGAGGTTTGAACCAGGTCACAAATTCAAAGCAAATAATCTTTATACTGTATTAAGCAAATCCATGCTATTCCTGTGGGGAAAATGTGAAAATGTGGGCTAGTCAATAGTATAATTAGTCAATATAAAAATGATTGAATGTGTAGACCCAGAGCATGGTCTCTGATGGAACAATGTAAACTTGGAAGGGAGTCTCCAATACAATTTCCAGGAAGCTGTTTTTTATCCTGGGAATTTTACCTCATTATCAACGATTTAGGTAAAGCCAGATGACAGTGTACTTACTAAATGTGTAGATAACAGGAAACTGGGAGGGTGTAGCAGCAAGCACCCTAGCATAACCTGGATTGCTGCTAGCACGGGTTCTTTGATCTGCTTTTCTAAAGGAAAGCAACTCAAAAAGGGTTAACAATCTTACTTTCATCAAACTTATGTCATTTATCTACTTCAGGGGAAAAGGTCAGCACCCTGAACTTCAGAGACTACAAACAGAAGTTACAAGCAGACAAAAAATGCAGACACAGAAAACAGCACAATTCAGCAGACCAACAGACAAGGATTCCACCTGTCTGATCATTACACACATACAGTATTAGTCACTAGAGAGAAGCATCAACATCTGGGTTTTCAAAGGCAGAGGGCTCAATAGATGCCCAGAGTCTCCTCTGGTCAAATAGCACAACTCTTCCCATGAGTGAGCCCCAAAGAAAAACCCCACACTAGGGTATATATAACTTTCTCCAGGGTCACAAAGCATCACAGCTCTTGTGACCATCTGTCCAATCAAAAATAACAAGGTGTCAGCATTCCTGAAAAACAAGCCTCATCCTACAGGCTCCATGTGACTACATTCAGCTGATTAGGGGCAGAGTATATTTTCAAATCAGAGAAGGTCCTCAAATTCACTTAAGGCTATGAAAGGACAGCAAAGATCTTCAAATTCCCTTACCATTACAGATGGCAAACTTCAATATGTATGACAGAGTGAAGAAGACTCAAAAAGGGGACTTAATCACTAGGATAAAGTGCTAATTTCTAATAAATGAAATAAAACAGATCAACGTGAAATCAGACATGGGCTCAAAAAAATTAATTTCATAAGTTCAAAGAGGGCTGAAAGAGGCTTAGTGCGTAGCATTTCATATGAAAGACATGTGACAGTGTTAGTGGACTACAAACTCAATCTACCTCACCAGTGTGTTAGAGCAGCCACTAGCACTCACAAAATCTTTGTCCTCAGCAAGAGGCAGAGTTCCTGGGATTAAGGAAAACTGTCACCATCTGCCTCCTCAGACCACATTTGGAGCATCGTCAGAACTGGAAATGACAAAGACTATTTTAGAAAAAATTCTAATAATATGGAGATTATCTTTCCCAGGCCATCAACCACTTTGGCCACTCTCTGTCCCGTCTCTATTCCGTCTCATTGGTGAATGAATTCCACTTTAGAATATTCTCTACAGTTAATCTACTAAACCCCTAGCACCAATTTTCCCTTGGCAGCATCCAACTGAGGATTATTGCCCCATTTGCCTTCTTATTTTTCTTTTCATGCTCTTGAAGGGTGTTGGAGGAAATCAGAAAACTGCTGTGTCCTCTACAAATTCTTTTTATTAAGTGACTTAACAGCCGTCAACAACAACTCATTGGAGTGAGACAATTCTTTTACGTTTCCTAATTCTGACTCTATCACACTTGCCAAAGTGGCAATTCCCCAAATTCTCATCTAATGGCAGCTAGGTGGCACAGTGAATAGAGCAGAGTAATGGCTCTCAATTCAGAAAGGCCTGAGTTCAAATCCTGGATAAGTCGCTTAGCCTTTGTACACCTTAGGTTCCTCATTTGTAAAATGGATATAACAATAGCACCTACCTTCCTGGTCACTTGTGAGGATTAAATGAGAAAATGTATGTAATAAAAATAATAGCTGGAACCTGTAAATTGTATTCCAGGCATATTATACCTTTACAATAAATGCAGACCTTAAAATACTATATAAATATTAGCCTTCTTAAACTCTCTTGCAGTATTCCTTCCACCCAAATACTGAACTGTTGACCTAACCTGTTGATCTAATACTTCACAAAAACTTTGCATTTTTAATATGTTCCCTTTTTACTTCTCATACAGTAAAATATTTAGGTATTTTTCCTTGCTATGTCTTTAACCTCTGTATGATGTGAAGAGATACCCTCTGCTATTATAAAGGCAAACTTCTCTGAACACACCTTTGATCCCATTTCATTCAACCTACTTTATCAAATTGCCTTTTCTGTCATTTCCACTCTTTCACTAACCTGTCATCTCTTCCTATTTACTGGCTATTTCTGAGTTACTTAAAATATGTTTGTGTCCCTTATTTCAAATCCTATAGTCAATATTCACTGGATTTTACTAATCCTGGTAGTTATTGTCCTACACCACTCCATATTGTGGATTAATTCCTTAACAAATTCTATTTTCAATAATTCCTTTTCCTATCCCGCCACCTTCTTCTAAACTCTCATAAATAGAGCTCATAAATTATCTAAAATTGCTCCCTCCAGAGTCACATATGTTCCTTTCATTGTTCAAAGAAATGAACTTCTCTAAATCCTCATCCATATTGACAGCTTTGGAAACCACTGATTATCCTCTTCTCTTTGATAACTTGTCTTCTCTTGGTTTTTCTGATGCTGTTTTCTTCTGCCTCTTCTACTATCTCTATGAATGATCAGTCTTAGTGCCTTTTTCCACATATAAGGAAGGTATTGCATGCGATGAAGAGAGCATTGGATCTGGAATTAGGAAGGTCTGAATTCAAATCTGTCCTTACACACTTACTGATTGGGAGATCATGGGAAAGCCATACAACTTCTGTGAGCTTCAGTTGGGAATAATAGCGGCATCTACCTCATAGCATTTCTGGGTGCATTTAGTGACATAATATTTGTAAGGGTGATTAGCACAGTGCCTGACAAACAGTGGGCATTCTCTAAATGCTTACTTCTACCCCATCTCTCCCTTCCATAGGTTTAGGTAACTCTTATTCTGCTCTTTGTGTACAATCTGCATGTAGATCAATAAGAGGTTCATCCATTCTCACTTAAGTTGGAAAAGTCTGATAAAGGTTTAGAATGTATCAGGGCCAATATCACCCACCTGTGGGAAGTTGTAGAGCTCCAGCAGGGTCCCCATCTGGACAGACAGAGCTGATGTGGCTCCTCCAATGACAGCCACAGACTTGTCCCGCCCTCTACAGCTGAAGTTAGGGACTGGCTGACTTCCTCCTGTCAACCACTGCAGGGAGCTCTCCAAGGTCCTCTCATCACTGTGGTAGGCATTGTAGACCTGGAATCCCAGAGAAATGTTGGGCAACAGAACAGGGTCCCTGTTGATCTCCTCTACAGCAAATCTTATGGTCAAGGCCTGCTGGTAGTTTTTGTGGAGCCACCTGAGGGGGAGAGAATGAGAAACCACTAACAAACCCTGAAAAGAAAAACTCATTTCAAAAGGTAAGCTTTTTCTGTTATGTGAAGGTCAAAACTGAGCATTTCATTTTATTTCTTGTTTATAACACCAATAACAACAGCAATAATTATATAATAAATAACCTTTATATGGTGCCATGTACGATGTTCAGAAACTTACAATGATGATCTGATTGAATCTTGGCAATAACCCTGGGAGATGTGTGCTACTATTATCCCCACTGCACAAATGGAAACCTGAGGCAAACATATTGATTTGTCTAAGGATCACAAGCCAGTACATGTCTTAAAATGGCTTTAAATGTGTCTCCCTGCCTTGAGGCCTGTCTCTCTATCCATTGCTGGACCTTTCTGCCCCAAGCTGATTATTTAGAACAGGCTCTCTCACTCCTGTACTCTTCCCCTCGTGTGATTCCTATGATTTTTATGGCTGCTTGCTTTGTTTTCCTAATTTGAACCTGCACATCAGATTCACTCATTTATTCAACTAATAAATATTGTGCCAATATGATGTGGTGCGTGATGTCAGTGATCCCGGGGGTCCTTGTCACCAAAGGGCTCTGAGATGCAGTCCGGGAGACAAGAAATGTACACATGCCTTTAATACAAGGTAGCAGGGGAAAGGGGCACATAGTGCAGAAAAATGTGGGCATGAGGAGTAGGGGGAAGGCATTGATTAAACATCTAGTACATGCAAAGGGTGGTAGTAGGCAGTAGAACTTCAATGCAAAAGCAGAAAATATCCTGGAGACTCTCTGAAAGAGTAGATGGCTGGCCTTGGGCTGCTCTGCTTAACTCCAGCCTCTGTCCCTGGGCAAATCATTTAAACCTCAGTCTGCCTCCATTTCCTCATATGTAAAAATCGATATAATAACTGTTACCAGGGCTATTGTGGGGATAAAATTATGTAATATCTGAAAAGAGTATAGGACAGCACCTGATAAAGAATACGCTAAATAAAGGATTGTTTCTTTTTCTCTGCTTTCCAAGAGTTCATAGAACAGTCAGAAAGGAATAGGTGGCTAGGTGGAACAGGGGAGATGGCTAAAGGCAAGGAGTCAGGAAGACTTGAGTTAGAATCCAGACCCAAACTATTACTAACTGTGTGACCCTGGCCTGGTCCTTTAACCTCTGTTTCTCTCAGTTTCCTCATCAGTAAAATCAGAATAATCCTACCACAACTTTGGCAGGGTAGTCATGAGGATCAAAGGAGATAATAATTGCAAAACCCAGTAGAGGAGTAGAAGGCAGGATGTGCCACTTTGTAGGCAAGATGAGCAGTGGGCACTTTGTCCAGGTAAACTAATTCTAAATGTCATGATTCCCATGACATCTGGGAAGGGGGAATGACATCAACAAGGACCAGAGGTAGTTGGGGAAATTGGAAGAGTTCCAAATTCATAGACATAGCCTTCATAGTTAGGTCTTCCCAGTGTGTTTTCATTTCAAGATTACAACCTTTTCCGGGCCTCAATTCCTTTCTCCTCACTGCTTTCTCTTTGCTCTTAAAGAGGTAGAAGATCAGAAAGTTAAAGTTACCTAAAAGACTGACACTTATAAACAATCTTTAACCTGAAAATCCAGAGCAAAGAACTCTCTCCATTCTAATATCTTCCAAAAGATTTACAATCTGGGAATGTTTCTCTGTCAGCTCCCAGTTTAAGGACAACAGAGCAGTGTTCTGGGAGGCAGCAGCTAAGAAGAGAATTCCTCAGTCTGCCCCTTTCACTCTTGTGTTTGTGTCCAAACTGATTTGACTTGCAAGAAGCACCTGTTTTTTCCACCATGAGAAGTTGCCAGCCAGGTCTCTGAGAATTTGAGATGCCACATTCTTTCTTTTCATATATATATATATATATATATATATATTTTTTTTTTAATCAGCTGTCCCCTAACCCCAAGGCACAGCCCCCACAGAGCCTTTCTTGGCTCTCCACAGCTGCCCTCCACACCTGATATTCATTTTGTTTATATTCTGATCATATTTCTATGCAAATATGTTCTCTCCATTAGAATGTAAATACCTTGATTATAGGGATAATCACAGTCTTAGCCATGTATCTCCATAGTGTAGCACAGCCTCTGGCACAAGGAGGTGCTTAACAAATGCCAGCTGAATTGGTTGCTTTCTTTCTTTGTCACTCATGTTCTCTGCTATTAGGAGGCACTGCACAATAAACTTTATTGCCTCCATCTAGGACCATGGCTCACAAGGAAACTTGATCAAAGGCAACACAGGGATAAGAAAGGAATTTGATTCAGAGCAGGCACTGGTCTAAACTACAGAGAGGCAGGAACATTTCCTCCCTCTAACACCAACCATCATCAACACTGTTGGGTGGGAAATAATGAAGAAAAAGTAAAGGGCCATGAATATCCTGAAGCATTTGAGAAATAGAAATAAATAAGAGCTAGCATTCAGATAGTGCTTTAAGCTTTTCAAAGGGCTTAATGTGTGTGCCCTGATTTGATCCCCTCCAGAACCCTGGGGAGTAGGCGCTGTTATTACCAACAAAGAGGCACCGAGAGGTTTAGTGTTTTGCCCTGTATCACAGACTGGGTAATTGTCTGAGACAAGATTGAACTAAGATCTTTTTGAGTCCATGTAACATAATTTATTTCCTAATATTGTATAATTAGAGGCGATGTAATTAGGGAAAAGGAGGAGGAGGGGCACAAAGTGAAATAGGGAAATGGAAAGATAACTGGATAGCAGGAGAAAAACAGAGAGATCCAAGAAACATGAAAACAGACAGAGATCCAGAGCAAGAAATTAGAATGTCCACCTGACAGGAACCATTTGCAATTTCCATAACCCATTTCCCATAATCCTACTCCACAATCCTGTTCTACCCTCTTACCTGTCATCCACCTTACAGTGAAGCTCCTTTAAAAAAATTTTATGTAGGAGAAACATGAAGATATCTGTGTGTGTGTGTGTGTGTGTCTGTCTGTCTGTCTATGTCTGTGTGTGCGTACACATGTGTGTCTGTCTATATCTCTGTGTGTGCGCATGTGTGTGTGTGCACGCATTGAGTGTGCATGTGTGTGAGTGTGTGTGTGTGTGTGTCTGTGTGTCTGTGTGTGTTTGAGTCTGGAACCCACTGCCTATCCCCTGGTTCATGATGGGCAGATTCAAGTATATTTACATTTTATGTAATGTTGCTAGGTAAAGGTTATGGCACTTTTAACTGCTCAGGATACATCAGGAACAGAGATCTTACCACATTGCAATATCAGTCTGGCCATGCCAACAATGTTCCTACAGTCTAATAAAATTCTGGAAGGAAGGTCGAATTCCAATTTGCCTTCTGCTTTGAGGTCAGCAAAAGCTCGCTTGAGAAACAAACACCAAAACTAGCATTTTCATATCTCTTATCATGACAGGCATTTCACCATCAGTGTTTTATAATCTCAAGTATTCATGTTGACTCTAGCAGGCACACAAATCTACCACTGATATTCCAAGAAATGCAGCACTAATGATCCCTAAGATTCCAGTTGAAGCCTAGCCAGTCATGTTAAGATTCTTAAGTCTGGAACACAAGGACATGGATTTGTAGTGTTGGTACGGATGCTGAGGGTCAGAATTTGGGAGGTGGAGGAATAAATTACAGTGAATACTAGTGACTATCTGGAATTTCTCAGGGGGAAGACCCCTGTGGAAGAAGTGTAGGAGAAAAAGACAGAGAGACAGAGAAAAATAGCTAAAGAGAAAAAGATGTATAGAGATAGAGAAAGACAAAAACAAAGTCAGAGAGAAACACAGAAACAGAGACAAAGGAGACAGTGATATTGAAAGAAAAACAGAGAAGAGAGACAGAGAGACAAAAATATTCTCTATCTTCAGCATTGTAAGAATATAAGAGAGGAAAATTTATTTGCAAAACCATAGGTTGCAGAGGTGAAGGCTGCTGGGAGTGTAACTGTGCAGAGTAGCTGGAGCTTTTCTATTTGGCCTTTCTTTAAAAGAAGAGTGCTTTGGAAAATCAACTCAATTAAAATTAACTCCTTTATAAGGAGAGATACTTACTGATAACTCCTGCAGTCCTTGTTGGGTTGCCTTGTAAAAACATCTGCTCCTGTAAAACTACGCACTCTTACTGAATACAGAGGGAGAAAGCTTCCAATCACCAAGTCCCCATCTCTACTGAGGCTAGGACTTATTTTAGAAAAACAGAGGGGCTTCTCACTCCTGCACACTGAAGCAGGAAGCTGCAGGAGCAGTGTCAAGAGCAGGGCAGGAAGCAGCCAGAAACTGTCTCTCTGAACGTGAAGCACCCTCTTTGTGAACATCAGCCAAAGCCCCAAACCTGGGAGGAGCCAAGTTTCTGCCTGAACCGCAGCAAAGTCAACTGCCTGGGTCACTGACTGATGGGGAACTGTCCAGAAACTGAAATATTGCTGATGTCCAATTGGGTCCTCCATCTGTAACTGAGGAAACACAAATGACCACAAGTCAAGCCCTTGTTCAGGACAAGGACAATGATATAAGGCCAAGCATGGAATTTATGAGGCTCCTCTGAATATTTGACACTATTGTGACTCTCAATGCCTTTGTCATTAAATAAGGAAAGAACTACTCCTTTTGTCCCCCCACCCCCCACTGCCAGTCCAGCCCACAGAGAGATATCTCTGATGATCAGGAGCTCTGGGGACTGTCCTTGCTTGGAGCATCTCCAGCTGTGTCTCTGCATCCAGGGAAAAAAACAGGAGTGGAATAACATGTTTTGCCCTCTCCCTGCCATTTCCCAGCTGAGCTCACAGGACAGATGAAACTTTGGAGTCTCAGTGACCCCTTGTCAACTTCGAGAACTTATGTGTGTTTCTCTGTGAGTTCAGGGCTGCAGGGACTCTGTGTTTTGTCCATGGCACTGCTTCAGGTAGGAGGCCCTGGTGAGGCATCCTAGATCTGACTGTAACATACAGGACTCAATGTGACTAGACAACGCCAAACATTTTCAGTTCAGAGAGCTGCACTGATAATTGACCACTCATGGCCACAGAATCCACCATGTTCCTTGAACAAGAGCTCATGTGTACCTGGGCTCATGGACCCACAATCCAGAGCAATCACTCCCTATTTCCTATCTACAGATATGCTCATAATGCTCCTCTCTCACCCTGATCAGGATCATAGAAGATCAGAGATGGCAGTTGTCTAGTCCAATATGGACCAAACAATATTTCTACCTACAAGGACCAGACTTGTAGACACATCCTGGCCTCAAGTTTTCTCCCTCAGTAGGACCATATTCACAAACTTTGGGATGCATTGAAATAGGTAGAGCCTTCACTAGGAATTCCAGCTTCTTCGAGAAAGACAGATGAGAGAAGAGAGAAGAGAATGATTTTGGGACATCCTAAGGTCAATAGTGGGGAATCCATGGAGGGCCATTGTAGCTCCTGGTCGTGGGCATCCTACAAAGGTAGGGTACCTAGGCCAAGTGGCACCATATTTGTTATCTGCCCAGTTTGGAGTCAGGTAGCTTCTACAATGCCTTAGAATGCAGGAGACTGTGAGTGACTAACCCAGAGTATCTCACACTGATGCTGGCTGATTCAGCATAAACTTGGCCCAAGCACCTAAAATGACAGATAAAGAGAGTTGTGATTCAGGGGACAGGGCCCCTTGCTCGTTGCCCTCCTTAACTAGGAGCGACAGAGGAGAGACCCCACATGGGCCCTAAGTGGCCCCTTTCTCACAGACACCTCTGGCTGGCACCTAGGCTGACAATCAGGAGGCTGAGCAGGAGAGGAGTCCAGACCATGATGGAGACCACTGCCCCTCTCCCCAGAACTCTTCTCCCTGAGGCCTCTCAGATGGCCTCTGCCAAATCTCTCATCTGTTTTATACCTCCCCCAGCCCTTCTTGAAGATCTGCTCTTTGTCTCCCATCCCCAGACAAGGCACACAATCTGGGAAAAGAGACAGGGGAAAATTCTAGGAGGGGAAGGAGATGGCTAACAGTGCTTAGGGTCTGACTCCACTGCATGGGAGGGACACAAGAGTGTAATGAAGCAGCAGTTGGGATATTCATAGAGTCTAGTGACAAAATGGCAGGATCTTGTGACCCCCTTTGATAGGAAGAGAAAAACCTAGTGGTTTCTGAATACAGTCCCACACTGTCACCTGGTGACCCACTCTAAAATATCATCCTGAGGCTGCTGCAGGGGCTGGCATAAATGGTGGATTAAGCCCTTTTGAGCGAGGGACAACACATAGGGGCTGGTAAAGTCCAAAGAGCAGCCCCACACTGCCACTAGTGGCCATATCACTAATGTCACCCTGAGGCTTGTTGCAGTATTAACGTGAAAGGTAAAGGCACCAAGGTAGAAATGATTTCCTCCCCTCAAGGTATCAAAATCATTGTATCTTTTCTTTTGAGTTGGTTGTTGCTTATGTTTTCCTACAAGGTTCCCATCTCACAAATTAAAAAAAAAATCCTTGTGTATTTTTTAGGCAGAAATCAGGCTTCTTGTATTTACCAAGGATTTTACCTGTGGCAGCCATGAGCAGGAGACAACCCTGGCAGTGTTGGGGAGACAATGACTCTTCTACACTTTGGGAAGGGAGCCCATTCATCAGCCAATTGGTAGGAATGGTCTTTCTTAACTTAGGGTTCCATCAAAAGTCATTCATGTATTTCATAACTAGACTTCCAAGGCCTTCTGTCATCTATCTCACCTTGAGTATCACCTTGTTTTTATTCAGATTTCTGACCTCCTTTAGAACAGCAGGTTCCTGGGGCAAAATTCTATCCAATAACCAATAAGCTGGAGAAGAAGAACGAAACATATTTGGTAGGGGAGGAGGAAATGGGGAAGTGGTACTGTAAGAAAAGTCTAGAAGAGTTTTTACCCCACTCTCTTTCTGATTTGGAGAAACAAGAGAAGAGGGCATAATTCCACATCCTTTTGGGTACACAGTGACAACTATTGTTTTTTTTTCTCTTTGTTTTTGCTTTTTTCGAGGGCAATTTGGGTTCAGTGACTTGCCCAAAATCACACGGCTAGTAAGTATGTCAAGTGTCTGAGGCCAGATTTTAACTCAGCTCGTCCTGACTCCAGGGCCGGTGTTCTATTCTCTATGCCATCTAACTGCACTGACAACTATTGTTAAAGTAGCATGAGGGAAAAGTTGGGTCTGGTGAAAGATTCATGAAGAATAAAAAGAACTTAGTGTGTTTACAGGTAATAGGAAAAGCCAATGACAGTAGGAAGAGACAGAAGCTTAGAGATCCAAGGTCACTGATCACAGGGCAACTTCTTGTAAGGGATAAATGGGCAGAAGATAATAAATGATAATCCCAGTCAAAGGCATATAATGTTAATGAAATCTCAAGATCTTCCATGCCCCTTTGTATTAGCAAGTAGGCAGGTACTTACCACTTTGTTTCAAGTTAACACCTTGCTTAAGCTATTGAATTAACACAGAAGTAGTTAATACTTAGGGAGGAAGTTACTCATGGAACAGGAAGCAGCTATACTGTATATAAGGAAGAGCACCAGCAGGATGGCCAGAATTTCTCTTAGTGAGCATCTGGAGTCTGCAACTTCTTCTCAGACCTTTCTTCTGGGAACTTATGCTGAGACTTTCCTCCTCAGAACTTTTTCTGAGACATTCCTTCTGGAAACTTCTGCTCAGACACTCCTTCTGGGAACTTCTACTGAGACCTTTCCTTTGGGAATTTCTGCTAAGGACTTCCAAGAGCCAGACTAAAAAGGTACAGTGAGTGATAGAGCCTGATCCCTGCTTGGGGGAATCTGTTCTGTTGTGAAGGCTTGGAAATGTGGGTGTTCACTGCATTAACCATGTGTAGCAACTTCATGACTTCTGTAATGACTGGATTTCTGGATCTGGACTCATCTTTCTGCTTCTGGGACTTCACTTTCTGGTATTTGAATAAAGGCTTTGTTTCCACCCTCCATGTAGAGAGTCTGCTACGTTTTGTGATTTGCAACTATACCAGCATATTCATAACCACTGTTGGTGTTGTGAACATTGCATTATTGTTACAGGGGATCAGTAGAGGAATCTATCTTTTCAAGGGGAAGGGTTACCTCTCCTTTAAGACCTGGAACAAAGGCAGTGAATGAAGGGAACAAGAGCCTGAGAATGTAACCTATCCCATCACAGCTATTGCAAATAGTAAAACAGCTCCTTGGGGATAGTCAACATGTACCCATCCCCATGTCCATGGGCCATTTCTTGCCACCAAGTCTTCTTTGTCTTGTTTCTATGTAATATCTGGCCTGACCTAAATGTGGTTATAACAGCAACATGACACCCACAGAAGTCACTATGAATATGCATGTGTATTTCCAGGGTAGATTTGCAAAATATAATAAATTCTCTTCCTCAAAGGCAAAACTAAAATATTTATTTGGGACATCATGAGAAAATCAGAAGGTAAGATTTAGCAGGGTACTTATCACTAATTCTGGGAGTTCTGACATTTTTTTAAAGAATTTTTTCATTTGTTTTTCATTTTCTTCATTCATTTCCACAGGATTTTAAGTTCTAAATTTCCTCCCCATGTTTATCCTATCTCCCACCCCAGGATGACAAGCATACTGACTTGTCCTTCCCCTAGTCTGCATTCTCATATATGCCTCCCATCCCTCCCTTTATCCCTTTCCTCCTTCCTTTCTTGTAGGGCAAGATGGATTTCTATACTCCATTGTGTGTATACCTTATTTCTAGGTTGTATGTAACAACAATTATTTAACTTTTGTTTTTAAAACTTGGAGTTCATCCTCACCTTCTTCTTCTCTCCTCACCAACACTCAAAGGAAGACCAGCAATTCAATATAGGTCCTACATGTGTAGTTATGCCAAATATTTCCATAACCATCATGTTGTGAAAGACTATATTTCCTTTCATCCTATTCCTTCCCCTATTTATTCTATTTTCTCCTTTGACCCTGTCCCTTTTCAAGAATGTTTGCTTCTGACTACCCTTCCCCCCAATCTGCCCTCCCTTCTATCACCCTCCCCCCATGCACTTCTACCCTACTTTTCCTGTAGAGTAAGATATCCAATTGAGTGTGTATGTTATTCCCTCCTTAAGCCAAATCCAATGAGAGTAAGGTTGGCTCATTCCCTTTCACCTTCCTTCTCTTCCCCTAAATTGTAAAAGCTTCTTCTTGCCTCTTTTATGCCTACCCTATTTTATCTCTCCCTTTCTCCTTCTTCCAATATTTTCCTCTCTCACCTCTTAATTTTATTTTATTTTTTGCTTTTTGGAGAGGGGAAGGCAGGGAAGTTGGGCTTAAGTGACTTGCCCAAGGTCACATGGCTAGGATTTGTATTAAGTGTCTGAAGTTGTATTTGAACTCAGGTCCTCCTGACTTCAGCATTAATTTTATTTTTTTAGATATCATCCTTTCATATTCAAGTCATCCTGTTCCCACTGTTTATGTATACATACACACAGACAGAGACAAACACACACATACATACACACACCCATATATATCCTCCTATACATACATATATATGTATACATATGTATATACACATATGTATTCCCTTCAATTATCTTCATACTGAGAAAAGTCTCATGAGTAACCATTGTCATTTTTCCATGTAGCAATGTAGATAGTTCATCTTTAATAAGCTCCTTATGATTACGTTTTCCTGTTTACCTTCTCATGCTTCTCTTCCTTCTTGTATCTGAAAATCAAATTTTCTGTTCAACTCTCATCTTTTCATCAAGAATGCTTCAAAATCCTCTATTTCATTGAATGTCCATATTTTCCCCTGAAGTATTATACTCAGTTTTTCTGGGTAGGAGATTCTGGCTTTTAATCCTAGCTCCTTTGACCTCCAGAATATCGTATTCCAAGCCCTTAGATCCCTTAAGGTAGAAGCTGCTAGATCTTGTGTTTCCACAGTACTCAAATTGTTTCTTCCTGACTGCTTGTAATATTTTCTGCTTGATCTGAGAACTCTGGAATTTGGCTATAATATTCTTAGGAGTTTTTTTTCTTTCTTTTTTTTTTTAAGAGGCAATTAGTGAATTCTTTCAATTTCCATTTTGCCATCTGGTTCTAGTATATATGGGAAATTTTCCTTGAGAATTTCTTGAAAAGTGAAATGTAGGCTTTTTTTGGATCATGGCTTTCAGATAGTCCAGCAATTTTTAAATTATCTCTCCTGGATCTATTTTCCAGGTCAGTGGTTTTTTCAAATGAGATATTTCACACTATCTTCTATATTTTCATTCATTGGGATCTGTTTTATAGTTTTCTTAATTTCTAATAAAATCATTAGCTTCCATTTGCTCCAATCTAATTGTGAAGGAGTTATTCTCTTCAGTGAATTTTTGAAATGTCTTTTGAATCTGAACAATTCTGCTTTATAAGGCATTCTTCTCCTCATTGGCTTTTTGGATCTCTTTTGCCATTCGAGTTAGTCTATTTTTAAGGTGTTATTTTCTCCAGTCAGGCTATTGACTCGCTTTTCATGATTTTCTTGCATTATTATCATTTCTCTTGCCAATTTTTCCTCTACGTCTCTTACTAGAGTTTCAAAATCTTTCTTAATCTTCTCCATGGCCTGTGACCAGTTAGTATTTTTTTGGAGGCTTTTGATGCAGGAGTTTTGTCTTTGTTTTCTTCTTGTGATTCTATGTTTTGATCCTCTTTGTTCCCCCCAAAGGATTCTATAGTCTAATTACTCTTCCTGATTGCTAGCCAATTACCTGATTTTTGAGCTCTTTGCTATGTTAGAACTTTGCTTCCAGACTGGAGAGTACAGTGTCCCAAATTGTTGGTGTTTTGTGCAGCTGTTGTCAGAGTTTTTCCTGGCACCTGCCTCAGAACTGTGAGGAGGATTTTTTTTTCTACAGTCTCAACAAACTCTGCCACACAAGCACTCCCCACCCTAGGATGACTACCCAAGACTGTAGTCTTGATCCAAGCAGGACAAAGAAGGAGAATCCTTCCTCAGAGCCAGCAGAGAGATTTTAGCAAATATTCTCTGGACAGTCACTTGGTCCCCCTACAATTTGTATGCCAGGAGCAGAAGCAGCAGCAGTTGGCTACAGTTAGAGCCACTGTCACATCTGTTGCCCTGGGGAAGGGGCTGGACTGCACTCTTCTCTCACTCTGGATCAACAGGGTTCCTCATTGACGTTTTACTTTTCCTTTGGCATTTAGAATTGTGGAAGGTGCCACAGCTGCCAGTGATTCACTCTCCTGAAGTCTTCTTTGGCCAGTCTGTGCCTCTGGTTGGGGCCACCCCTAGTTGGGCCTCTGTGGCTTCCTTAGGCCTGTGCTTGGCTCCCAGCCTGGTGCAATGGACCCTTCCTGTTGGCTTGCCCACTGCCTTTAGTTGGAGATTTGGTTCTCTCTGTCACTTTGTCAGTTTTGTTGCTCTAAAATTTGTTTAGAGTCATTTTTTTACTGGTACTGGAGGTAGTTGGAGTGGGATCCCAAGTGAGTTCCTGCTTTTACTCCACCATCTTGGATCCACTCTGATGTCAGTGGTTTTTTCAATGAGATATTTCACATTGCCTTCTGTTTTTTCATTCTTTTGAATTGATTTTATAATATCTTAATGTCTCATAAATCCATTAGTTTCCATTTGCCATATTTTAATTTTTCAGGAATTATTTTCCTCAGTGACTTTTTGAACTTTTTTTTTCATCTGGTCAATTCAGCTTTTTAAGGCATTCTTCTCCTCATTGGCTTTTTGGACCTCTTTTCCATTTGAGTTAGCCTATTTTTTAAGATGTTATTTTTCTTCAGTCAGGCTGTTGACTGTTGAGAGCCTCTGGGCACAAACACTCCCACACTCTATTCTAGTTACAAGATAAACACGCGGGAGTCTCAAGGCTACTGCCTGAGGGTCACAGCCAGTTATGTGTTTGCATGAGTCTTCATAGGACCACTCACTCTGTGACACATAGCTATTATGGCTGGTTTGGCCATCCTTCCCATGGTCCGGATTGGGTAGAGTCATAAGTGCACAAAGTGATCACACATAGTATCTGGAAAGGGATTGGCACAGCTACTGAATCAGGCACTCTGCATGCTTTACTTTAACTTTTTAAGCTTTGTCTCTTGTAGATTAAATGGAGCCACTATTCATCTCTCTGACTCTTGCCTCATTATTTCAACACATCCCAAGATAAGCAATGAGAGCCTAGCTGGTCTAATCTCTCCCTACTGAGCCAGCCGTGGAAGTTGAATTGTTTTTCAAGATTTTCTTGCAACACTCTCATTTTTCTTACCAATTTTTCCTCTACTTCTCTTACTAGATTTTCTTTTTGTTTTCTTTTTTTTGGAGGAGGGAAGGTAGGGCAATTGGGGTTAAATGACTCGTCCAAGGTCAAACAGCTAGTAAGTGTTAAGTGTCTGAACCTGCATTTGAACTCAGGTCCTCCTGACTCCAGAGTTCATGCTCTATTCACTGCACCACCTAGCCATCCCTTCTTACTTGATTTTCAAACTCCTTCTTGAATTCCATCATGGCCTCTCTCCAGCTCAAATTTTTGTGGAGGCTTTTGATGCAGGAGTTTTGACTTTGTTGTCTTCTTCTGGCTCTGTTTTGATCCTGTGTGTTACTAAGAAAAAGTTTCCATAGTCTGATTTCTCTTCCTCTACTGGCTCATCTTGCTACTCAAATACTTGACTTTTGAGCTCTTTGCCATGGTAGAACTCTGCTTCCAGAGTGCTGGGTTCCAAGTTTATGGCGTTTTGTGCAAGCTGTTGCCAGAGCTTTTCTTAGGTACCTGCTTCAGAACTGTGAGAAGGACTTTCTCTCTACAGCTTAAACAAGCTCTGCCATGCCAGTGCTTTTCACCGCAGGACCACCACCCAAGACTGCGACACAGATCCAAGTAGGGCAAAGCTAGAGAATCATTCAGTAAGTTACAATCTCCTCAGTCAATACAGAGTGTACAAGTAAAGTCTTCTTTCATCTCAACTCAAGAGTGACTTCCAATCATCCTTAAAGGGTAGGAGAAAGTACAAATACCACCCACCGCTAGGTCACAGTAAGTCCGAATCTCATCAGTGAATACACAGTACCCAAATAAAGTTCTCTGTTATCCTGACTTGAGACTAGCTTCCAAACCCCATGTCTCCTCCTGTGTGGAGAGACCACTCCCCACTCTTACCTGAATTCACAAGTATGAAGCTCTCCCAGTTTTTGGCTGGATTCACACAACTCTTGACTGAACTCACATGTGGGTAGCTCTCCACTCCTGTTTCATACCTCAGCCTACTGCTACACTCCAAACTCCGTGAAGTTTCTGTTTCTAGGAAGACAAAGCTTAACAGAGCTACAACAATAATTACACACATTAAGCTTAACAGAGCTACAAAAATATTTACACACATTGTTGGTACCATCATCTCAATTCACTTTTTGTCTAACAAATGTAACACAAATCAAGAGACAAGGCTTGTGTGTGAGAAATCAAACACGAATCAATGGTAAAGTCCTAGGACTTCTATAATAGCAGTAACATTCTTTTAAAGAACTTCTGTCTAAGAGCAATAGACAGAGTGTTTCTGTCTGACAAAACAACACAAATAAACAGACAGAATGTTCCTGTCTGACAAAGTAAATCAACACAGACAGAATGACAGAGTGCCATCATCACAAACGTTCTCTCTCTTACCTGTCCATCCACTCTCTGCTAAGTTGGAAAGACCTGATAAAGGTTAAGAAGACAGCAGGCCCAATATCACATATCTGTGTGAAGTTGTAGAGCTGAAGCAAGGTCACCATCTGGACAGACAGAGCTGATGTGGCTCCTCTAATGACAGCCACAGACTTGTCCTGCCCTCTGCCCCTGAAGTTAGGGATTAGCTGACCCTGTCCTGTCAACCACTTCAGGGAGCTCTCCAAGGTCCTCTCATCACTGTGGTAGGCATGGTAGACCTCAATCCCAGAGAAGTGTTGGGCAAGAGAACAGGGCCCTGTTGATCTCATCCACAGAAAATCATATGGTTGAGTCCTGCTGGTAGTTTCTGTGGAGCCATATGAGGGGAAGAGAATCAGAACTCACTAAGAAAGCCTGAAGAGAAAAATGCATTTCAGAAGGAAAGTTTTCTTGGTTTGTGAAGGTCAAAACTAAGCACTGCAGCTCATTTTGAGTTTATTGCAACAGCAATAATAATAGTAAGTAACATTTAGATGGTGTCGGGCACTGTGTTTAGCAACTTACGACGATTATCTCATTGAATCCTCACAACAACCCTGGGAGATGTGTATTACTGTCGTCCACATTACACAAATGGAAAACTGAGGGAAACAGAAGTTAATTGATTTGTCCAGGTTCACACAGCCAGTAATTGTCAGAAACTGGTTCTAAACCAAGTGGTCCTCCCTTGAGGCCCGTCCCTCTATCTGCTGTTGTATCTTTCTTCCTCAAGCTCCTCATTCTTGTACTTCTCCCCTCATGTGATTCCTATGAGGTTTCTGACTATTTGTTTTCAATTTGGAATTTGAATGTGCCTGCCAGAGAAATTCATTTATTCAACTAATAAAAACTGAGCCAATATGATGTGCTGAATGATGTCAGTGATGATGATGATCTCTGTTCCCAAAAGACTTTATGATAAAGCAAGGGAGGCAAGAGATGCCCACATGCTTTTAATAAAAGGGAGCAGGAGATACGTGCATGTGCATGGTGCAGAAAGATGTAGGAATGATGAGGAGGCAGAAGTTCACTTTGAAATGAAGCCATTAGGAAAGGCTTCTTGGATTTGGTCACAACTCTTGAAAGATGGACTTTAACCATCCAACAATCATTTATTAAACTTCTGGGACATGCAAAGGGTGGTGGCAGGCACTGGGAACTCAAAGTAAAGAGTGACAAATTTCTGAAGACTCTCTGAAAGAATCGATTGCCGGGCCTGGGCTGCTAAGTTTAAATTCCACCTCATACCCTGGACAGGTCACTTAAACCCTGGTCTGCCTCAGTTTCATCATCTGTAAAATGGAGGATAATCATCGCTCCTAGTTCTCAGGACTTGTGGGGATTAAATGAGGTAATATTTGAGAGGAGTATAGGACAGTTCCTGATACATAATACAAATGGAATCAGTCCTTGGACTTTTTTTCTTTCCTACTCTCAAGGAGATCATGGAATGGGTATAAGGCAGCAGGCAGATAGGTGACACAGTGGAGTTGGCTACTGGCCAGGAGTCAGGGACGAGGAAGACGTGAATTGAAATCCATTCTCTTCCTAGCTGTATGACCCTGAGAAGGTCATTTAACCTTTACTTCTCTCAGTTTCCTCATCTGTAAAATGGAAATGATAATAGCACCTCTCTGGCAGGGTAGTTGTGAAGATCAAATGAGATCATTGTAAAACACTTTAGGAGCAGAAGGCCATATGTGGCACTTTGTAGGCAGTGTGAGTACTGGGCACTGTGTCCAGATGAACTGTTTGTACATAACATTATCACCTCTGGGAAGAGGGAACTTCATCCACAAGGATGAGAGGCAGATTGAGAAGAGGAAGATTGGGAAGATCCAAATGTGTGCACATAGCATTTGAAGTCAGTCCCTCCCAAAGCTTTCATGTCAAGACTAGAACCTCACACAGTCCTCCATTCCTTCTCCCCGCTGCTTTCTCTTTGCTATTAAAGATGTAGAAGAGCAGAAAGTCAAAGTCAGTTAAAAGACAGCTGCTTCTAAGCAATGTTTAACCAGAAAATCCAGAGCAAAGAGCTGTCCTGTTCATGCCAATCTTCCCCAAAAGATTTGCAATCTGGAAAACTTTCTCTGTTGACTCCTGGTTTTAAGGACAACAGAGCAGTTTTCAGGGAGGTGGTAGCTGAGAAGAAAATCTGTCAATCTGCCCCTTCACTCTTGGCTTCATGTTCAAACTGATTTTACCTGTAAGAAGCAGTTCTTTTTCCCATATGTGAGGTAGTCTGCTAGGTCTCCGAAAATTTGAGGTGCCACCCCTATTCTTCCATGTTTTATTTTTCTCAGGTGTCCAACACACAAACCCCCAGGCACACCCCTCACAAAGTCTTTCTTGTCTCTCTCCACAGCTAGTGCCCTCCACACCTGGCATTCATTTGATTATATTTTGTTCATATTTCTATGCAAATATGCTCTCTGCTCCATTACAAAGTAGGAACCTTGAGGGCAGAATCTATTATATTCTTAGCCATGTATTCCCAGAGTGTAGCACAGGACCTGCCCCAATAGGCACATAATAAATGCCAGCTGAATACTAGATTTCTTTCTAGCTCACTCATATTCTCTGCTATTAGAATGAATCACTGACCAATGAGCTTTTTTGTCTCCATCCAGGACCAAGGCTCACAAGGAAATTTGATCAAAGACAACATAGAGATGGGAAGGGAATTTGATTCACAGCAGCACGTTGGTTAAAACAGAATAGAGGCCAGGAACATTTTATCTGCTAAAGCCAACAATCACCAGTCATGTCAGGTGAAAAATAATGGAGAAAAGGACATTCAACACATTAAAGCATTCGAGAAATAGAAGTTATTAAGAATAGAAGAGGCAGGATTCAGAGAGTGCTTTAAGGTTCTCAAAGGGCTTTATATGCATGATCTGATTTGGTCCTCACCAGAACTATGGGAAATAGGTGCTGTTATTACTCACAGAGACACTGAGTTTTGCCCTGCATCACAAACTGAGTAAATGTCTGAGACAAGGTTTAACTCAGATCTTTTTTCCCCTAAGTAACAGAATTTATTTCCTTATGTAGAATAATTGGAGAATATATAATTAGGGAGAATGGGGAGAGTGGAAACAAAGTGAAATAGAGAAATATAAAGGAATGTCAATAGTGAGAGAAAGACAGAGAGATGCAAGGTACATGCAGGTAGACAGAGATGGAGAGAAGTCAGAATGCCCGTCTGCCAAAGGCCATTTGCATTTACCCATAATCCATCTCCTATATCCCTACCCCACAATCCTGTGCCACCCTTTAAGTCCTCAAACTTGACAGTGAAGCTCCTTGGAAAGAAATATTGTGGAGGAAAAATGTGTGTGTGTGTGTGTGTTTTTGTAAGTCTGCACTACTGCCTCCACCCCTGTTTCATGACATGCAGAGTCACAGAAGTTTACATCTGAGGCTGCACTTCTTGACAAAGAGTTCCTGCTGTATTTACGCCTCAGGATGCAACAGGAACAGAGCCCAGAAAATGTTGTAGTCTCTGTCTAACCACGAGAACAATGTTCAGAGAGTCTAATGAAATTCTGGAAGTAAGGTCTGTTTCCAATTTGTCCCCTGCTTTGAGCTCATCAGAACCTCAGCTGAGTAACAAACACCAAACCCCGACACATCACTCAAGGGGAAATGAGAGCATTTAGCTCAGCATGACAGACATTTCATCATCAGTGTTTTTTATCCCTAAGGATTTGTGTTTACTTTAGCTGGTGTCCAAACATATTTCTGATGCCAAGAAATGCAACACCAGTGATTGACCAGTTCCTAGTAGAAGCCTAATGAGCCATGTAGGTTCTTTGGCCTGGAACACAAAGACTTGGGTTTCTAATGTTGATATGGATGCTGAGAGTCAGAATATGGGAGGCAGAGGCATAAATTATAGTGAATTCTAGTAACCCTTATCTCTGGAGATTGTCAGGTGCAAGACCCCCATGGAAGGAAGAAGTGCAAGAGAAAAAGACAGAGACAGAGAAACAGAGCTGAGACAAAATATATACAGACACAAATAGAAACAAAGGCAGAGAGAAATAGATAGAAACAGAAACCAAAGAGACAGTGACATAGATATAAAAACAGAGAAAAGACAGACAGAGAGAAAGAATATCCCCTCTCTATCTTCGGTATTGTAAGACTATCAGAGAGATGAAAATTTTTTTTGCAAAAACAAAGGTGGCGGAGGTGAAGGTTGGATGGGATTGTAACTGGGCAGAGTAACTGGGGCTTCCCTGCTCACCCTTTCTTTAAAAAGATAATGATTTAGAAAATCAACTCAATTAAAATGAACTCTTTCATACAGAGGTACTTTCTGATAACTCCTGCAGTCCTTGGTTGGCTGACTTGAAAAAAACTGCTGCTTTTGTATAACTACTCACTAAATACAGAGAGAGAAAGCTTCTAATCACCAGGTCTCCATCTCTGCTGAGCTTGGGGCTGATTCTGGAAAAGCAGAGCAGCTTCTCACCCCTGTATACTGAAACAGGAAGCTGCAGGAACAGTGTCAAGAGCACGGTAGGAAGCAGCCAGAAAGTGTCTCTCTGAATGAGGAGCAGCATCTCCCTGAACATCAGCCAAAGAACCAAACCTCGGAGGAGCCAAGGGGAACAGGTTTAACTGCTTGGGTCACTGACTGATCGGGAATTGTCCAGCAAATCAAATATTGCTGATGTCCAGTTGAGTCCTCCATCTGTAACTGAGGAAACACAAATGAACAGAAGTCAGGTCCTTGTCCAGGACAAGTACAATGATATAAGGCCAAGCATTGAATTTATCAGGCTCCTCTGGATATTTGACAGCACCGTGCCTCTCAATGCCTTTGTAGTTAAATAAGGAAGGAACTGCTCCCTTTGCCCCCCACCCCCACCCACAACTCATCCCACAGAAAGAAATCTAGGATCATCAGGAGTCCTGCGGACTGTCCTTGCTTGGAGCACCTCCAGTTGTGACTGCATCCAGGGGAAAAACAGAAGCAAAATAATATGTTTTGACATCTCCATACAATTGCCCAGCAGAACTCACACGATGAGTGAAACTTTGGAGTCTCAATGACCCCTTGTCAACCTTGGGAAGATGTATGTGTTTCTGTGTCTGGTCCATGTCACTGATTCATTGAAGTGGCTCTGGTGGGACATCCTGGATCTGGCTGTATCAGATAGGACTCAATGTGAACAGACAGTGCCAAACACTTTCAGTTCAAATAGCTGCACTGAGAACTGACCACCCATGGCCACAGTGTCCATCATATTTTTTAAGTAAGAGATCATGCGTACCTGGGCTCATGTACCCACAATCCAGAGTAATCACTGCCTATTTCTTATCTACAGATATGCTCATAAAGCTCCTCTTTCATCCTGATCAGAATCGTAGAAGATCAGAGATGGCAGCTGTCTAGTCCAACATGTACCAAATAGTATTTCCCCCTACAATGATCTGCCTTGGAGATACATCCCTGCCTCAAATTCTCTTCCTCAAGAGGGCCATTATTCATAAACTCTTAGGGTGCACTGAAATTGCTAGATACTCCACTAGGTATTCCAACACCTTGAGAAATGCAGATGAAAGAAGAGGGAAGAGAATGTTTCAGGGGCAACCTAAGGTAACTAGTTGGGAATCCTTGGAATATCGCTACAGCTTCTAGTCCAACCTATTCCAGGTAACATGGATTTCCAGTCCCAGTGGCATGATATAGGTAACCTGCCCATTTTGGAGTGAGTTAGCCTCTACAACTGCATCTGGTGCAGGAGACTGTGACTGACTGACCCAGCGTCCCTGATCGAGATTCAGACTGTGATTGACTGACCCAGAGTCCCTAACAGAGAGTCAGCACAAACTTGGCCCAAGCACCTGGAAAGAAAGAGAGAAAGAGAGTTGTTAGTCAGGTGCCAGGGACCCTCTCTCTCACCTGGTATGGAGAGTGGGGATGGCCCCTCTGGGCCCTGAGTATTCCCTTTCTCAGAGACCCTCTTAGGCTGACACCTAGGCAGAGAGTGAGGAGGCTGAGCAGCAAAGGAATTCAGGCACAGTAGAGACCCAAGCATCTCATCACTTTTATAGCTCCCCACTAGCCCTTCATGAAAATCGGTTCATTTTCTCCAACCCTAGTCATGATCCCTTTTCTGGGGCTAAATGCAGGGGAGGACTGTGGAAGGAGGAGGGGATGGCTAACAGTGCAAAGGCTCTGAATCCACCATATGGGAGGGACTCAGGAGTGATGGGCCATCAGACAGCCCAGTGATCAAATGGCAGGGTCTTGGGAGCCCCTTGGTTGGTAAGAGAAAAACCTACTAGTTTCTGATCTTGGTCCCACACTGTCACCTGGTGGCGCACTTTGAAATGTCACCCTGACGCTGTGGCAGAGACTGGCATGAATGATGTGTTAAGCACTGAGAGTGTGGGACAGCTGCTGGGGGCTGGTGAAGCCCAAAGAGCAGCCCCACACTGCCACCTGGGGTCGTGTTGCTAATGTCACATTGAGGCCTGTCCAAATATTGACACAAAAGCTGAGGACACCAAGATAGAAGAAGGGATTTCCTGCCCTCAAGGGGAGCAGAATCATTGGATCTCGTCCTTCAAATTTGTTGTGGTTGTTGTTTTCCTACAAGGTTCCCATCTCATAAATTAAAAAAATATCCTTGTGTAAAGAGAAAACAGGCTTATTGCATTTCCCAGTTATTACAGGTGTGGCAGGGGTGGGCATCAGACATTCCTGGCATTGCTAGGGAGACTCTTCTTCACTTTGGGAAGGGAGCCCAGCCACCAGCCAATTGGGAGGAAAGTTTTTTCTTTAACTCAGGGCTCCATCATAACTAGACTCCCAAGGCCTTCTGTCCTCCATTTCACCTGAGTCTAACCTTGTTTTTATTGTGTAAGTCAGATTTCTGAACCCATTTGGAGTAGCAAGGTCCTGGAGCTAAATTCTGTCCGATGACCCACAAGCTGGAGAAGAGGAGGGAAGCATGGTAGGTGGGGGAGGAGGAGATGGGGAAGTGGTGCTCTTGGAGAGGTCCCTCCCTCCAAGAGAACCTCATCAGGTGTGATCTGGGAGAGTTTCCACCCCACTGCTTTTCTGATCTGGAGACACAAGAGGGGAGGGCACAGCTCCACATCCCTGGGGTTCATAGTGACAATTATTGCTTAAGTGTCTGGTGAGAGATTCATGAAGAATGCAGAGACCTGAGTGTGTCCATAGGAAGTGGAAAAGTCAATGACAATGGAGAGAAACTGAAGCTCAGAGACCCAAGATCAGTAATTGCAGGGAAACATGTGGTGGCTAAATGGGCTGATGATGAGAAGTAATCATCCTCATCAAGGGGATCTGTAGAGGAATTGGTATTCACAAGGGGAAGGGCCACCTCTCCATTATTACCTGGAATAAAGACAATGCATGGCGGGAGCGAGAGTCTGAGAATGTGACTTATCCTTTCCCAGTTATTGCAAAGAGCAAAACATGTCCTTGGGGCAATTCTACATGTACCCACCCCTGTGACCATGGACCATCTTTTGCCACCAAGCGCTCTTTGTTTGGTAACATCTGGTCTGGCCTGAGTATGGTATGGGGATCTACCACTGTCCTGCTGCTGCCCAGGATTGGCCTTATGCTTAAGCTAACCTGAATAAGACCTATTTACTACCTAGCTGTCATGGGCCCCTCTTTTTTTGTGCCATCTTTGTAACTTTTCTGATTACTGTGGGATTTTATCTCTGCATGGTCTTAACAACCTATGACTGTTGTAGCTGGCAGGATGCTGAAGGAATGGCTTTGGGAAGGGAAACCTACACCACAGTAATCCAAAGGGGGTCATCAGCATCCCTGGAGAAAAGTTTGGCCTTCATGCAAGATACCTTCCCCTGGCCCTGAAGACAGGCTTCCACTTTGGAAATTCAGGATTGATTGCCTCTCCACATCCCTAATGGGAGGTCTGGCATTGTGTTAAGTGCCTATGCCTCATTGCAAAAGTTAGCAGATACTCAGAAATGCAGACTGGCTTGTGTCACTTGATGCAAGAATTCATGTTGCCTCACTTCACAAAGGAAAGTGAGGTTGTTAGGGGAGGAAATACAATGGGAATGAGAACATAGAAACCCCTCATTATAGTTATACTTGCTTGGGTGAGAAACTGCAAGTTGAGGTGATTGATGAGAGGGAAGAATGAAATGCTATGGCAGAAGACCCCTGGGAAGACAGTGAGAACAGCACCTGGAAGAAGAGGAAGATTTGGAAGATGGTATGGAGGGTAAAAGACAGAGAAGAAACTAAGGAAAAGAAATAAGATAATATCTATGTTATCTATCTATCTATTTATTTATCTATCTATCTATCTATCTATCTATCTATCATCTATTGACCTATCTATCTCTCCCTTCATAACACATATCAGAAAGATGAACAGGAGAGAGAGATAAAGAAAGTAAAAATACTCAGTAAAATGAAGATTATTGGGTATTTAAATGGTAAAAATGAGTAAAAGGAAATAAGAAAAATCACTGCCGATGGTGACTGCAGCCATGAAATGAAAAGATGTTCACCCGCTGTACACTCTGAATGTATAGCAATTCTGCATCTCAAAATTTGTTGGAAGGAAAGCTATGGCAAATCTTGCCACCAAAGGCTCCTATAGTCAAAGCTATGTTTTTTCTTGTAGTGAAGAATGGCTTTGAGAGCTGAAACATAAGGAAAGCTCAGAAATGCAGAACTAATGCTTTCCAATTGTCGTGCTTGAGAAGACTTTGGAGTTTCCCCTTGACATCAAAAAGATCATCGATAAGATCATCAAAAGATCATTAGTCGATACTTAAAGAAATTGATTCAGGATATTCACTAGAAGGTCAAATATTGAAACTGAACATGACATGCTTTGGTTAAATAATGAGAAGGTGGCGCTCATTGGAAAAGTCCCTGATGTTGGGAAAGATTGAAGGCAAAAGGAGACAGGGACAGAAGAGAATGAGATGGATAGATAGTGTCATGTCAAGATAGATAGTGTCAAGAATTTGGATGGACTTTACATAGAAGTTCCTGTTGTGATGGTCCACAGGGTCGAGAATAGTTGGACAAGATTGGACAATTGAACAGCAACTAAAAACGAACAAGAGATACACGTGGAAGAAAGGGGAGAGCTGGGTCAGAATATGAAAGAAGCAAGAGAAGTGTGGTTTTAAAGGGCTTTAAGCAAAATAAAGTCAAGGAATATAGGACATACAGAGAAAGGAAGACAGAAAGTTCAAGCAAGTTGGTATGAGAGGAGAATGGGTACAAAGTTAACAAAGTTGTAATCTGTCTGCACTGACAGTGTAAACAAAGTTTGACAGTAAAGGGTTAGGAGACTTTGGAATGAAGTTTTCTGGAAGCTATGAAAGGACAAATATAAGAAACTTTGCTGAGAGATGCCAGCCATGTGATTTGAAGCTCAAGCAATTAAAGGTCTATATTTGCAAGAGTGGGTCCAATGGAGGTGCTAGTGAAGTTTCTAAGTGAAGAACAAAAGAAGCTGCAATCTTATGTTTTGAAATAAATGCAGCATTCAGAGACAGTCTGTCTATTATTAACCTTTTCCTGGCTCACAAAAAAAGAAAATATGTATGTACATCACGAAACAACCAAAGATTATTGATTATATTAGACTATCTAACTGAACAATTAGGAAGTCTTATACATTAATGTTAAGTACTGATGAAAAATAACTTTTTAAACTGGTGTGTGGGGGGAAAAGATTCTGGGAAGATGGTGCAGTAGGTCAGAAAATTCCAAGTTCTCAAGATTTTCCTCCACAAAAGAGTTAAAATAACACCATAAGTCAACAAAGTTTGAGTAGAGATAAATAAGAACAGGGGCATAACCGGAGTCTTGCTGGGACAATTTGAGAAGACCAGAAGAAAACTTCCAGGACCAGGTTTGTTCCCTGCAAAGAGCGATTCTCCTTCTTCTTTAGTATTGGCTTGCAGCCTTTTCAAGTTGAATACTTTACCATCAGTGCTGTAGGTGACTTTGAGGCCATTTTCAACCTTGTTGAAGGTGTGTGACAACATGGCTGAAAACATCATGTTGAACAGCATGGGAGCAAATACACAACTCTGCTTCACTGCACTGATGTCCGAGAAAGTGAGAGAACATCCTCCATTAGGCAGAACCCATGCTGACATGCCATTATAAAGCTGGCATACAACGCTCATGGATTTCTCCAGGCAACCAAATTTCACCATGATCTTTCACAAACCCTTAGGATTGGTACTATCAAAGTCCTTGGTCAGATCAGCAAATGTTGTGTACAGACCCCTGTTCTGCTCTTGGCATTTCTCCTAGAGTGGTCAGGTAGCAAACACCACATGGACTGTTCCTTGATCCTCTCTGAAGTAACTCTGGCTCTTGGGTAGAGGACCATCATCCAGGTGAAGGACAAGCCTATTAAGCGAGACTATGGGAGAAATTTTGCTGGGAATAGACTAAGAAAGACCTCCCCCCCCCCCCCCTGCACTTGTCACAGGGCAACCTGTTCACCTTTTTGTTATATGGATGGACAATGGAGGGATTCTTGTCTCCTGGGGGATAACTTTGTCTGGACACATAAGCCAAAAAAATTCAATCAGCTTTTCTATGAGTAGTGGATCTTCTGCCTCATAGATCTCTGCTGGGATGGAGTGAGCACCAGGTGCTTTGCCACATGAGAGTTTAATGGAATTCTAACTCTCTTCTTCAGTGAAAAGTCCAGAGAAAGAAGGATTATCTTCAACCTGAGGTAAATGGGCAGTGGTTTCAAGATTGGTTGATGACTGTTTGTTGAGAATACCAAGGAAGTGTTCATCCTATCTTTCCAGGATCATGTCCTTATCACCGAGCAGTGTTTTAGCAGTGCTGAGTAGTTGAGATTTACCAAAGACCTTTGGCCCACAAATAGCTTTCAAGCCATCATAAAAAACACTTTGGATTGTCACTATCAGCCTAAAACGGAATTGTATCAACTTTTTTTTTTTTTTTTTTTTTACTGAGCCAAGAATTCTGCATCTCTCTAAGCTTGACTTGCTTTTTACTTTTGATGGAGCTAAGAGCTGCCATCTTGGACACTGGCAATCCATCCTGCTAGCAAACTCTGAAGAGTTCTCACTTTTCATTTAGAAGATTCTAAATTTCTTCATCATTTTCATTAAATCAGTCCTGATGCTTGCAAATGAAGAGGGACAAGCCTGCAATTTTGGGTGACTTTAACAACAAAGTAGATACAGACTATCTGACCCAGGTGAGTAAATGTCGTGGAAAACTCTGACAGATGCCCACCCATTTTCTGCTCCACTGTTACTGACCGTGTGTTGGCTCAACAATAAATTGTTCAGCTCTCCCAACATGGCGGCTTCAGCTAAAAAGAAGAATAAGAAGGGGAAGACCCTCACCTTGACAGACTTCTTTGCTGAGGATGGTGGCATCGCTGGTGGAGGAGGCACCTTTGTGCCCAAACCAGTCAGCTAGCTTGATGAAACTGATAACCTGGAAGGAGATGTTTCCACCACTTGGCATAGTAGTAATGACGATGAGACATACAGGGTACCTCCAATTGACCATTCCATCCTGTCTACTGCTCCACAGGCTGCTCGGGAACCCAATATTGACCGGAGCTGTATTCCCAAGTCGCCACCCTACACTGCTTTTCTAGGGAACCTGCCATATGATGTGACAGAGGATTCCATCAAGGAGTTCTTTAGAGGACTGAATATCAGTGCAGTACATTTGCCACGGGAACCTGGCAATCCAGAGAGGTTGAAAGGTTTTGGTTATGCTGGGTTTGAGAACTTGGACTCACTGCTCAATGCTTTGAGCCTGAATGGAGTCTATAGGCAACAGAAGAAAGCAAGTGGATGTTGCTGATCAAGTACAGGATAAAGACCGAGACAATCGTTCCTTTGGCCGTGATCGGGATCGAAATAGGGATTCTGACAAAATCGACAGACTGGAGGGCTCGCCCTGCCACAGACAGCTTTGATAACTACTCTCCTCGAAGGGGTGATGATAGCTTTGGAGACAAGTATCGTGGTCGTTATGATTCAGACCGGTACCGTGATGGTCCCCGGTGGGACATGGACTGATACGGAGGCCAGGATGCATATGATGACAAGGGCAGCAGAGATTATGATAGAGGCTTTGATTCTAGGATAGGCAGTGGCAGAAGAGCATTTGGTAGTGGGTCCCGTCGGGATGATGATTACAGAGGAGGAGATCGCTATGAAGACAGATATAGTAGACGAGATGATCTGTCATAGAACTCGAGCGATGATTACAGCCGAGATGATTTTAGGCGTGAAGACAGAGGTCCCCCCCCTAGAGACCCAAGCTGAATCTGAAGCTCCAGAGTGCCCCCAAGGATGAAGATTCGTCTGCCAGAACCTCGCAGTGTAGCCGAGCTGCCTCCATCTTTGGGGGAGCAAGGCCAGTGGACACGGCTGCTAGGGAACGAGAAGTAGAGGAAGGACTGCAGAAGGAACAAGAGAAGCTGTAGTGTCAGCTAGAGGAGACGAAACGAGAAAGACAGCCCCAGGAGAGACACCCAAGTTGGCGAAGTGAGGAAACTCAGGAACAGTCAAGGACAGGAAGTGAACCTTCACAGACTGGGAATATAGCTCCATCTGACAGAAACACACGAAGGAGGGAGAGTGAGAAATCACTAGAAAATGAAACATTAAACAAGGAAGAGGACTCTCAGTCTCCAACTTCCAAGCCTTCTAAATCAGATCAGCTTCCCTTGAAGGGGATGCCTGAGCCCCCACCAAAGGAAAACGCCTGGGTGAAACCGAGCTCCAACCCTCCTGCCCTATTGCAGAGCTCGGACTCATCAGAGCAGCCGTCCGCCATAAGTGGTGGAGGAAAGGTAACATCCCAGCAGCCTGAGGAGGGACCAGCTAATATTTCAGGGAAAGATGAGAATAAGGTAGATGGGGGTGAGTGTGCTGAAAGGCCAAAGCGGGAACTCCAGCCGTGGTCCAGTGGATGGAGGAAGTAAAGACCATTGGAAGGAGCCTGACAGGAAAGATGGCAGAAGAGATCGAGATTCAAGACTTGCATCTGAGCCAAAGAAACCTGAAGAAAATCCGGCCTCTAAATTCAGTTCTGCAAGCAAGTACGCAGCTCTCTCTGTTGACGCTGAAGATGAAAACGAGGGCAACGACTACAACGAATAAACCTCCACATCTGTGCTTTCTCCCCGTCTCTCGCCAACCTGCAACGTTCGAGAGCAAATCAAACCTCTATCCAGACAAGACAGAATAAAACTCACCATCTCCTGGAGACCTTTCTTAACTTGTTTTTTAAAGGAAAAAAAGGAAAACAATGAAATTCTTTTGCATGCTGCTGCAGCCTTTAAAGTATTAAGCTAACTGGAGAATTTCCAACCAGTGTAGCCAGAGAGAGAGAAAGAGGCATAGCTTTTTAAAAGAAAAGTTCTGGTGTGTTTTAGCAGCACCATCTAACTGCCTGTATGCTTAGTGCCTAGGGTCCTCCTTTTAGCAGAAATGTTAGTAATATTAATGAGTTGGTTTCTGAAAGCTGGTTGGATGATAGGACAGATACAAGGAAGGAGGCGGGTTTTCTCCCTCTTAATTCTTGCTATCTTAGGGCATATATGCATTCTGAAACATTATCTGAATAAAACTTCCATCCTTGAAGGTACGATAACTAGTCTCTGAGGTTATTTTAGTCTCCAGGAGGCTGCCAGCTCCTCCTCTCATTTAATCCCAAACTGTTGGGGGCCAGTAATGGAAGGAAATGTCCAGTTTTACCCCCCAAGGGGGTGGTTGGGAGTTGGCGCTGAGAAGACAAGACATACTACTACTTGGTGACCAGATGCAGTGGGAAGGGAAATCTGGGTCTGAGGGTGATGTGAATCCTTTTAGACCAGATAGAGTGTAAGGTTAGAATCTCCAGGAAACATAAGCTATTATTTCTTAGAACATAGATGTGGGAACTTCTAGATTCATCCATAATCTACTGCAATCCTGAATCCTAGAAATTTCTGGCCTTAAGTACAGTTAAAGTCTTAAGTACTTCCTTTACTACCCACTCCACTTTTCTGCAGTCTCCCAACTAACATCTGTTTATGTCATGTGACAGGTCATTTCTTGGGCCTCAGATACCAGGGAGCTGTCAGGTGAGGAACTGAGTTGGCTATTCTAAAGCAAAAGAGCTTCCCATTGCTCCCTTTTGACCCCTCTTGCTACTCCTTGTTCCTCACCCTGGTCTGTGCCAGCACCAGCTTCCTTGATCCCTTGTGAGCACCAGTAAACTAGAAGAGGTGATCTTAGGAGGTGAATAAGAAATGGAATGATAGAGGCTATTACATTGGTAGCCTTTCCTCACCTATTTTCTCCATTCATTTTGATGGCTGATGTTTTTAGGAGTTGTCCTTCTCTCCACTGGAATCCCACACTAATATTCAGATTTATTATGTGACCTACACCAGTGTGTGGCTTTTTATCTTCCCCTGAGAGAATAAGTGATGATTGCAAGAGAACTACTTAACAGGGCGTTGGTTTCTGTTGCAACACAAAAGACCATCGTATTTGATTTTATGTGCAACTCTGTGAGGGTCAGCTTATTGTAGATACGTTCTTCCCCCTTCACCAAACACTAGCACCTGTGAGAGGAAGATGCTATCCCAGTCTCTAAAACTCGCACAGATCTTCTCCAGGCAGTCCTAGATTATGCCCAGCCCAGCCAAGGCGGTGAGCTGGTATTTGTGTGGCTGCTGCAGTGGGTATATTGAATAAATTTATAAGGTGGAAATAAAAGATAGACAAACTGAATAAATTACTAAATACAAGTAATTGGCATGGATTGGCCATTAGCTAGGAAGAGGACATTTAGAAGGCATATCCAGACTTAAGCAGTTGCAACCCATTTTCCATAGGTGTTGATAAGGTAGGGTTTGCCCTCTTCATTTCCACTCTCCTTCCAAATAGTTGTATGCAAGAAGCTATTCTCTCCACTTCCCTTCTTGCTCCCTCTGTTAGACCAGGTACAAGGATTGATTTGCGTCCAGCACCTGAAGACATGTAAAATTTGTACAAAGATATCTTCTATGAAAATAATTTATAATTTGTAGACTTACTACCTGGGAGATGTGTTACTATGTAAAATCCTCGTCCTTTGGGCTGTGGGATTTGGTGGGGTTTTTTTTCCCAGGTTTTTTGTTTTGTTTTGTTTTCTCCAAATAAACCTAATCTTTAAAGTTCCTTTAAAAACAAACAAACAAACAAAAAACAATAAATTGTTCACACATGGAGTAGTACATTAATATGTTGACACTGAGTCTTCTAAAAGTTGTCAGGTTTGGGGCTGGGCTTTTTTTTTCTGAATTCCAATGTTTAGCTTGGAAAGGATGTCTTTGATCTGTCCAGCAGTCTGCCATATGTAGTCTTTGTCACTCTCAAATCTTGTCTTTCTCTTCTTTGTACAAAGCTATATTTTTTAAAATGCAAGGGGCAGCTAGGTGACCCAGTGGATAGAGTTCCAGGCCTGGAGTCAAGAAGACCTCAGTTTTCATCTGGCTTCAGACACTTGCTAACTGTGTGACGCTTAGCAAGTCACACAACAATGTTTGCCTCATTTTCATCCTCTGTAACAAAAAAAAAAAAAACTGAACTGGAAAATAAAATTGCAAACTACTTTACTATCTTTACCAAAAAAAAACAACAAAAAGCCCAAAAGAGGTCAGACTTGACTGAAAAATGACTAAACAAAATGAAATGCCAATGTTTGCTACAAAGACGAATTCACAAAATTTTGGTGCATTTAGAGAAGTGGAAACGAGTGTTGGCAAAAAGAAGATCATGAGATGTACAAAGTCTTCAACTGTAATTGACTGTTACTATTGCTGTTTCCCACTCAGTTCCTTCCAAGGACTTCCTGCCATGTCTGATTATCTGTGTCTGCTCTGGTGTTAAAGTCATTCAGAATGGCAAGCTTGTCCTCTTTCAGCGAGGATCAACAGATCTTCATATTTTTTTTCTTTGACCTCATCTGTATTCATAACGGCAAGAGCATGAACATTGATGCTGGTGGGGTGGCACTTTCCTGCAATTAGCAATCTCCTTCTGTCCAGCCTGTCATTCACTCCATTTTGGAGTCACATAGGCTTGTGGACTGGATGAGTTTTGATGGAAAGTCCTACACCAGCTTCAAAGAGCTCCCTACCACTTCAACCACCCCAGTGCACCCTTCAGCTCAGCTGGTGACTCCCTGCAGTAGTGCTCAGCAGGAGTGTGTGAGAAGTAATAGAGGGAGAAGATGACAGTGTATGATGGCCTGGGAGACCACTGAATGGAGGCCACTGGAAAGGAGAAGAAGAAGAAGAAGAAGAAGAAGAAGAAGAAGAAGAAGAAGAAGAAGAAGAAGAAGAAGAAGGAGGAGGAGGAGGAGGAGGAGGAGGAGGAGGAGGAGGAGGAGGAGGAGGAGGAGGAGGAGGAGAGAACATCTAGGAAAAACAAGCCAAAGTGAGAGATGTAATAATGGAAAGTTCATGACCCTTAAAGGAGAAGTCTTTCTATCATAAACAGAAAATTGGAAGTGACCCTTGCATAGACGATAAAACTGAGAATTTGGGAGACAAGACGATTTGATTACAGTCACAGAGTTGATAACCTCAGGGTCAGAATTTGCACGCAGATCCACTGATCTAGATTCAGTGGTTTCCACCCTGCACCACACCACACTTCATTCCCTGGAATATATGCTCCAATTACACTGTGGCACAGGAAACCAGACTGCCATCTCCTCTCTCTCCCCCAGGGGTCAGACCAAGGCCCTACCCACAGGACACTGAGCAGACTAAGACCCCTCTGGTGGTGAAGCCAGCCAGGGACCAGACCAGGGCACCTCAGAGGTTTTTGTCCAACTTCCCCATAAGCCTCACCCACTGTGCACATGTAGCCACTTCTATAGTAATAGGACTGGCAGTAGTAATCAGCCTCATCCTCAGCCTGGAGGCCAGAGATGGTCAGAGAGGCAGAGTTGGCTGAGGTGTCTTTGAAGCTAGAGAATCTCTCTGGGATCCCTGAGGGATGGATAATCCAGTTATAGATGATGAGCTTGGGGGCCTGGCCCTGGTGCTATTGGAACCAGTAAACATAGTCATCAGAAATACTGCCACTGCTTCGGATGCAGGGGACTGTGACTGACTGCCCCAGAAACCCAGACACTGATGCTGGCTGAGTGAACACAGACTGAGCCCAGGTACCTAGAATGACAGAAAGAGAGCTGTGAGTCGGGGGCCAGGGACCCTCTCTCTCTCCTCTCCTCACCAAAGAGGGAGAGAGGAGACAGCTGCCTCCCCCTCTGGCCCTGAGTGCTCCTTTTCTCAGAGATCCCTCAGGATGGCACCCTGGCAGAGAGAGAGGAGACTGAGCAGGAGAGGAATCCAGGCCATGGTGGAGTTGCCCCCAGAGCTCTGCTTTCTGAGACCCCTCAACTGGTGCTGGGCTCTGCTGAGCCTCTCTTCTCTTTTATCCTTCTCACGGCCCTTCATGCAAATCTGCTTTTTGTCTCCCACCCCAGTTCTGGCCCCTAGTCTGAGGTAAGAGAGAGGGAAGGACTGTGGGACAAGGAGGGGATGGCTACCAGGGCAGAGACTCTGACTATGGGAAGGGCTCTCTCCCCATGGGAGGGACTCAGCTGAGGGGTGAAGCAGCTGCTAGGCTATCATATAGCCCAATGATGAAATGGCAGGGTCTTGGGACCCCCTGAGATGGTTAGTGAAAAACCTACTGGATCCCAAACCCAGCCCCACACTGCCTTCTGGTGGCCCCTTATAAGATTCCCCCTGAGCTTGGTGCAGGGCCTGACCTGAATGGTGGGTTAAACACTAAGAGTGTAGGACAACTCCTGGGGGCTGATAAGTCCAAAGAGCAGCCCCACACTGCCACCTGGTGGTCTTGTCAGTAATGTCATGCTGAGATTTGTCCAAGTACTGCCATGAATGGTGAGAGCACCATAGTAGAAGTGATTTCCTGCTTCAAGGCACGGAATTGAATCTTTCCTTCAAATTAGTTGTTGTTCTTTTGCTCCTACAAAGTTCCCAAAGCTTCACGCAAAAAAAAAATCCAACAGTCGTCTTTTCAACAAAAATCAGACTTATTGTACTTACCAGTTATTACAGATGTGGCAGGCATGCACAGTAGACACCCTGGCAATGCTGGTGGATAGTGACTCTTCCTGTTTGGGAAGGGACCCCCAGACTTCAGGTGAATAGCACCTTCACTCTGCTTCAGAAAATTCAGGATCCTTGCTAGCCACTTCACAAAGCAACCAGCACAGGTTACAGACACACAGGTACAATGCAGTTAATCGGTCCACTCATAACCATGACACAAAACATCTCCTTACCCCCAAGACATCTATAAAATTCCAAATGAAAGATTCCAGCTCGCATCACGACCTCACATGAGGTCTTTTTTCTAGTTTGGAGAGAAACACTGCTCTCAGGACACTTAGACTTAAGCTCTCTCAATCTCTACCTTGATGGAAGCTGCCCCCCTCTTACTTTCTTGCTCTTGTTCTCTCTTCCTCCCACTCTCTCTGTCTTTTTGTCTCTCTCTGTCTCTTTCTCTGTCTCTGTCTCTCTCACACACAAATGCACACAAACACATGTACACATAACACAGCCTTGCCCTAAAAAAGCTCATATTCTATGGGGAGACAAAATGCATTCATGTTCATGTGTATTGCATTTAATGAATACAATGTAGTTTAGAGAGGAGACAGTGGCAGCTGAGTGGTGGTAAGGGGAAACAGAGAAACTTTCCCGTGGCTTCTGCCACTTGAGCTGAGCATGAAAGAGAGGGATGCACAAGCAGGAGAGGATGAGGATGCCAGATGTTCTGGAATTCCTGTCAACCTGTGTGGGAAGCCCAGTGATGGAGGATAGAGTGTGACTTGTGAGGATGGTCAAGAGTCTAGTTGGATGGAAAGAACAATCAAACATGCACATTCTGTATTCGTATTCACAGATTCAGAGACGGAAGGCTCACCAGAAACTTCTGAGCCAAATGTCTTCTCTCTTTATGTGGGGAAACTGAGACTCATAGTAAGCACTTTGGCTCCTGAGCAACAGATTTTGACACTGTTCTTCATTGCCCCAACATCAAGCTTGGCCCCTGGGGAATTAGGGCTCTGGGGTGTGTCTACACTGTCAGACACAGTTGAGGGATCTGGAGCTTCTGCTAAGGTGCTTGCAAAAAGGCTTTGTTTCACTTAGTAGTGAAGAGGGAGGGAAACACTGAGAATGAGGATGATATGAAAAGAGGCAGCACCAGAAGGAAGACTGTTGTTCTCTTACTTTGAGTTGATGCCAAAGAGAGAGGAAAAGGGGGAATGTGCAACAAGCCCAGAATGGCTCTGACTAATGGGCAGAATATTTACTTGGGGCACAGCATCCACCTGAACAGAGGAAATGAATGCAGCTCAAGGGCAAAGCCCATGAATGTTTATCGGGTGAGTATAGCAAGGATACATGAATGGAACAGTAGAACATAGTCTGCTGCTCCAAAGATTGGGGATTTAGGAAAGAATTTGCATGGTTTGACACCAAAGAGAGGCAGGAGACTTGGAGGAATGCAGAGTATCTGGAAACAGGATAATTGTGCAAGCTCTGTGGATTTGGGGTCATATGAACCAGGTTGAGCTGGCTCTGTGGTTGCTGCCACAGCAGAGGTTCTGGGTTCAACCAGTGGACCCCACAAAGGATCACTGGTATGTCAAATTTGAGCAACACTAATCCTGCTCCAGATTGGTTGATTTTGATTCCCAGGTTATTTCAGCCTCTCCTGGATAATAACAGAGGTCAAGCCAATTAAGGTGATTGGTAAACTCATTATTCATTCCATTTCAACAGCTTTAAATAATAATAAAATAATTGTTGGTTATTTAGATATTTTGGTCCTGTCTGTCTCTTTGTGCTCCCATCTGCTGTTTTCTTGGTAAAGATTCTGGAATGGTTCGCCCTTTCCTTCTCCAGCTCATTTTATAGAAGAGGAAACTGAGGCTGATAGGGTTATGTGACTGGCTTAGGGTCGCATAGCTAGTAAATGTCTGAGGCCAGATTTGAACTTAGGAAGATGAGTTTTCTTAAGTCCATGTCTGACACTCTATCCACTGCACCATCTAGCTGCCCCAATAATAACAATAATAACTAACATTTAATTAGCACATGCTACGTGCCAGGAGCCCCGCAAAAGTCTTTATAAATATTATCTCACCAAATCCTCACAACAACGTTGGGAGGTCAATTCTATTATCCCCATTTCACAGATGTGGATATTGAGGTGAAGTGATTTACCAATGGTCATAAAGCTGGTAAATATCTGAGGCCAGATTTGAACTCAGGTCTTCCTGCCTCCAGGCTCAGTGCTGCATCCATTCTGTCCCAAGCTTTATGTACTGGTGAGAAAAGGTCTGTCAAAGAACAAAATCAGAACAACTCCATCTGTCAGTCATTCTTTCAAATTAAAAACATGATCCTTGAGAAAAAGGGGCTACTTTGTCTGGTCACTCAGACCATCTCATAACTGTTCTTCCTCCACACAATCTTTGCACTTCAAGAGACAGAAGAGGCTTCAGGCATCCTTGCAATTTCACCCCAGAAGAGCAAAAAGACATGCTAAAGGGTTGAGATTGGATCCAAGGAATCATCTTTATTGCCTCCTCCAGGACATTCTAAAGGGAAACAGGCAATTTTTGAAATTTGGAGTATAATTCACTGAAGCCTCCAATTGTAATGGTAATGAGGATTGAAAACTCTTCCTTGCACTTTAATAGGTCAAATATAATCACATGGAGCCCATATCTGGGGAGGGGGAAGAAGCTTGCTGAAAGGGTGGAACAAGAAGGTGGAGCAGGAAGGAGCAGAGAAAAAATACTTGCAGAAGTAGGAGCAAGCAGTGTGGAGGCAGAGTAGCCAGCATGAGTGAGAGGAGGATTTTAACTTAAGGGATCCTGTTTTGTTTTGAAGGCCTGACAGATGGAAAGCTTAGGGATGTCAGTACTCACTACACTGGTTATGTGCACCAATTTCTTGGTTGCTGTGATGGATTTAGCTTTATGGTGTTGGGCTTCAGCTTTCTAGTGTTTGAATAAATGTTTTGGTTCTGTCTTCCATGAAGATTTTGTTGCATTTTATGATTCAGAACTACACCAGCATTGTCACAACCATTGTGGAATCTGTGAATATTGCATTGGAGTTATATCAATGAATCCCAGTTACATTTGGTGCCACTGCCTTGACTGGGACTAAGGCACCTGCAGTTAACCCACCATTGATTTTGCACCATCTTTTTGTTTGTTGCTGGTGGTTGTCATTTATATTTGAAGAGGTCCAAAATGGCATCATGATGTCATGGTCCATATATGGTGAGTGTAGCCATGACTAACCACACCAACCTGATCTCAGAAGGTTCTACCACAGGGCAGGTAAAAATAGTCTACATGAACATTTGAAATGGAGATGTCTCTAAATTATCACACCTCGCATTTCTTTTAAACTACTTTTATTCAGCTTTGCTCATAGAGCACAGAATCTTCTCTGACATGGGCACAGCATCCTGAGCAGTCCTGTGCCAGTGTTTCCAATGTCACATAATCAATTCCAAAGTTCTTAAATGAGATCTTGAGGCTTTCCTTGTATCATTTCTTCTGACCACTATGTGAGCCTTTGCCTTCTGTGAGCTCTCCACAAAATGGTCTTTGAAGAAAATGTGATTTTGACATTCAAACTCTGTGGCCAGTCCTTAAGAGTTTCGCTCTCTGCAGTAGTGGTTAAATGCTTGGCAGTATAGCTCCAGAAAAATCCTCGATGCCTTGCCAGATGATCTTCAGAATCTTCACCTTCATCATCTACACGGACATTCCCTGAAAGTAGATTGTCAAAGTAAATGAACTTATCTACAACATTCAAAATTTCCCGATTTGCTTTAACTGATGGATGGTGTGGTCCAGTCAGGTGGAAAATCATTATTGTCTTGGTGTTAATTGTTAGAACAAAATTAGGACAAGCAATAAAGAATAAATCCATACTTTGTTGTATCTCAGCCTTAGAGGCTACACAGACAGCCTCATCATCTGCAACCAAAAAGTGCCCATATGAATTCTCCTTTTATTTTAGTCTTGGCTTGTAGCCTTTTCAAGTTGAATACTTGCCTATCAGTGCTACAGCTAATTTTCAGGCCATTTTCATTCTTGTTGAAGGTGTGTGACAACATGGCTGAAAACATCAGGCCAAAAATCATAGGAGGAAACACACAACTCTGCTTCACTACATTAAAGTCTGAGAAAGTGAGAGAACACCCTCCATTATGAAGAACCCATGGTGATATGCCATTATAAAACTGAAATACAATGCTGATGAAGTTCTCAAGGCAACCAAGGTCACCATGATCTTTCAGGCCCTAATGAGAGACAGTATCAACGTGTTTGGTCAGATCAACAAATGTTGTGTACACACCTCTGATCTGCTCCTGGCATTTCTCCTGGTTTGGTCAGGCCAAAAACATCACATTGACTGTTCATTGATCCTTTCTGAGGCCACACTGAATCTTGTGTAGATAACCATCATCCAGGTGAAGGAACGGACTATTAAGTGAGACTATGGGTGGAATTTTGCTGGGAATAGACTAAGAGAAGGATTTCCCTGCACTTTTCTCAGGGCAAGCTATTCTCTTTTTCATTATACAAATGGACAATACAGGTATCCCTGTCACCTGGCGTATACCTTTGTTTTCCCACACAAGCCAGAAGATTTTAATCAGCTTTTGAATGAGCAATGGATCCTCTGCCTCAGAGATCTCTGCAGAAATGAAATGAGCACTAGGTGCTTTGCCACATGAGAGGAGCCTAATGACATTCAAACCCTTCTCTTCAGTGGGAAATCCAGTGAAGGAACTGCCTTCAACTTGAGGTAAATGAACAGTATCTTCAACATTGGGTGATGACTGTTTGTTGAGAATACTATGGAAGTGTTCAGCCTATCTTACCAGGATCATGTCCTTATCACTGGACAGTGTCTTAGCAGTGCTGAGTACTTGAGATTCACCAAAGATTTTGGCCAACAAATAGCTTTCAAAGCATCATAAAAAACACTTTCTATTGTCACTACCAGCCTAAAACTGAATCTCATCAGCTTTTTGACTGAGCCAAGAATTCTGCCTCTCTCTAAGCTAAACTTGCACTATACTTCTGATGGAGTTAAAAGCTTCCCTCTTACAGATTGGCAACTCATCCCTCTGGCAAAACCTGAAGACTCCTCATTTTTCAGTTAGCAAATTCTGGATTTCCTTTTCCTTTTCATTAAATCAATCCTGGTGCTTGCAAGTAAAAGAGGGCAAGCTCATAATTCTACGTGACTTTAACACCAAAGTAGATACAAACTATCTGGCCCAGATGAATAAATGTGGTGCTGTACACCAAATCTCTGACCGGTCCTGACTCCTTTTCTGCTCCACTGTTACCAATCATGTGTTTGCTAAGCAACAAATTGTTCATACATGGAGTAGTGCTTTAATCAGGTCACACTGAGTCTACTAATCATTGTCATATTTTGGAGCTGCTATTTTTCTGAATTCAAACGTTTATCTTGGAAAGGATAAATCTTTAATGTCTCCAGCACTCTATTACACAAAGCCTTTGTCACTGTCACATCTTGTCTGTCTCTTCTTTTTACAATGTCATAGTTTTTAAAATGCAAGGCAAGGCAATATTCAGAGCACCTACAGCAGCTATGAACATGCCAGTGTAGTTCTGAATCACAAAATATAGCAGACTCTCCATATAGAAGAGAGAAGTAAAACATTTATTCAGACACAAAAAAGCCATATTCCAACACCAGAAAACTGAATCAATCACAGCCACAAAGAAATCTATACACCATAACATGGAAGGAAACAACACCATTCCAAAGCTTTCCCAGAAACAAACACTCACAAACCTAGCTGTCTGCTTGCCTGCATCCGCTCTCTCCCTCTGAATTATCTGCTCTGACTCCCAGCTTCCTCTGGGCTCTGCTCCACCCGTTCAGCAAGCTCCTCCCCCAACAGGCTCCATGTAATTACATTTGGCCTATTAAGGGGCAGGGAAGGTCTTCAAATTTCTATTACCATTACATTCAGCCCCAAGATCTTTCTTGTACCTTACATAGCAAAAATATTTTAAAAATACATTTCATTACAGAGGTTAATGGGAGTTTAGGGATAACTGGCTTCAACAGAACTTTACAACAATATAACAGGAATAACACAAAATAAGCACATAAAATAATATCATAGGATGGGGCTTGAGGACAAGCACTCTATTATTCCTCCCTCAAAAGAATGGGGACCCAAATCTTGGGATAAGGGGCAAGGGTCTCTTTTTCCATAGCTACTTCCTGTTGAAATCGGATGTAGAGCTGTCTGGCCCCAAGAGTTGCCAAATGAGTGGTCAGTTCTTTAGCTAGCATTAGGAGCTTGGTCAATGCCAGGTTCAGGGGTGACACATCACAGTCATGGATGAGGATGACATCTGATTTAAGTAATCAGGTATCTGTAGGTGGAGGGTACTAAACCTAAGGAAACAAATCTAGCAAACAAGTTTATTGCCTTTTTTTATATATACGTATATATTTTAAACATTGATTATAGAACTTTAAATTCTAGATTCTTTTCCTTCATCCCTCATCACCCATGCCCACAGGAAGGACAAGCAATTAAATACAGGCTGTACATGTGTAATTACACAGAACATCTCCACAGTGGGCATACTGTAAGAGACTGATTATATGTCCCTCTTTCCTATCGCACCTTCCCTTGTTCTATTCTCTACCCTGTCCCTGTTCCTGTCCCTTTACAGAAGTGTGTACTTCCAGCAACCCTCCCCCCTGCCCTCCCCTCCCCTCCATCATACCACCTCTCATCTTCATCCCCCCTACTCTCTTGTGTGGCAAGATACCCAGTTTAGAGTTTATGTCATTCCTTCCCTAAGCCGGGTTCAATGAGAGTAAGGTTGACCCTTTCCCTTTTGCCTTCCTGTTCTTCCCCTTCATGGTAAGAATTATCCCTTGTCTCTTTTATATGAGATGATTAACCCCCATTTGTCTCCTCTCATTCTTATCCTGTCTCACCTCAGAATTTCACCTTTTAAAGTATCATGCCTTCCTATTTAATTGATCCTTTGCCCTGTGTGTAGTCATATATACACATACTCAGATATGTGTTCTTATGCATATATAAATCCTCCTATATAGACATACATGTATGTATACATATATATACATTTGTATTCCCTTCACTTGTCCTCATACTGAGAAAAGTTTCATAAGTTACTATAATAGTAATTAGTTTAGCAGGATACTTAGCACTTAGTACTAAGTGCTAAGTGTGGAAGGTGCAAACTCTGTCCCACTGTTGAGAAGGCATGAACTCCCCTGTTGATGCGGAAGAAAGGGATTTGCTGAGGTGTGTACATAAGCAAGAATTTCAGAGACAGACAGACAGAACTGGAATTTTGCTCCCCTTGAAGG
>CM053587.1:354054713-354071758 GCA_028646515.1 Pseudochirops corinnae
TAGTCCAATAATTTTTAAATCATCTCTCCTGGATCTATTTTCCAGGTCAATGGTTTTTCTCAAGGAGATATTTAGCATTGCCTTCTATTTTTTCATTTGTTTGGATCTGTTTAATAGTGTCTTCATTTCTCATAAAGTCATTTGCTTCCATTTGCTTCACTCTAATTCTGAAGGAATTATTCTCTTCAGAAAGCTTTTGAAATTCTTTTTCCATCTGGCCAATTTGACTTTTTAAAGCATTCTTCTCCTCGTCTTTTTGGGCCTCTTTTGCCATTTGAGTTAATCTATTTTTTAAGGCATTATTTTCTTCAGTCAGGTTGTTGACTCTCTTTTCATGATTTTCTTGCATCATTCTTATTTCTCTTCCCAATTTTTCCTCCACTTCTGTTATTTGGTTTTCAAAATCCTTAAGCTTATCTATGGCTTGTAGGCAGTCTTCATGTTTCTTGGAAGCTTTTGGTGTGGTAGTTCTGAATGTGTTTTCTTCCTCCCATTCCATGTTTTGATCTTTTTTGTCCCCAAAGAAGGAATCTGAAGTTTGATTGCTGTTCTTACTTTGTTTCCTTTGCTTGCTCATGCCACCATGGAACTCTGCTTCCAGAGGGGAAAGCTGTGTCCCAAATCGTTGTGGTTTTTGCACCTTCTGGAGCCATTTGGAGGCTTCCCACCAGCTTTGGCTCACTGAAAACGCAACACAGGACCACTACCCGAGACCATAATCCAGATCCAGGCTGCTCAACACAAGAGTAATTAGCCTCTGAACAATGCAGTCTGCTGGCCAGGAGCTCTGAAGCAACCATGTGCAGGCGGCTGCAGGGCCACTGCTTCTGCCGCTTCCTTGCCCTGGATGCAGTTTGGCCAGACTGCTTTTCTCCCCCAAATTTAGCTGAGTTCCACTGACCTTTCATTTTGTCCTTGTTTCCTATGGCTAGACAATTGTGGAAACTGCCACAGCTGCCACTCATCCACTCTCCTGAAGGCTCCCTCTGCAGCTCTTCCTTGGTGCCCCAGGGTCAAGCTGCGGTTTCAGCCTGGGCTGGTTTTGGCTCCCAGCATGCTGCCATGAGCCCTTCCTGCCAAGCTGCCTTCAGTGGGAGATGTGTTTTTCTGTATTTTTGTGAGTTTTGGAGCCCTGAAATGTGTTTAGAGTCATATTTTATGGGTATTTGAGGTGGCTATGTGGTAGCTGCAAAATCTTGTTGCTTCTATGCCACCATCTTGGCTCCAGCACAGACAAGTTTAACAGATAAAAATCCAGAAAGAAAGAAGGAGACAGTAATCAGAAGCATGGAAGATATAGTATTAGTCATGCTTCTGCAGTCCTTGAACTCATTGTCATAGCCTCATTCACCATAAAATATATGACTTAAGGACACAATTTGCTAATCTTTTTCTCTTGAATAAACAAAAGTTACAGTACTATCTTTCCCATGTGCTATAATTTCCACAGCCTTTGGAATATCATCTGGCTTCTGCTTTACCCTTACTTTAGCTTCCAATTTTTTTCTATCAGTAGACCCCACCCTTCAGTTCCTTTGATAGTTATTTCAAAGGAGGGTCAGTTTTCACAGGGGGTATTGGTTCACAAGGAATAATGATTACTTTAAGTATTCTATCATTTTTACAAAGCCGTATAGATTGTTCACCCAAATTTTAGAATGTCACAATAATTTCTCCTAGATAATTAGGAATCTATTACTCCAGTCAATAAATGCATTCGTCAAGCTCTTAATCCTGAGTAAGGTCATCTCCATCCAAAATTATTTTTAGAGATTCCCATGCATATTCCAGTGGAGATTTTTCTTATTTCTTTTCTACCAAATCCAAAGTCCACTAACAATGTCAATCATATCCTGCTAAGCCAGGTGTTCCTGGATTTGGTGCTGGCTCATCTGATGTCACAGTCCAATACCCAATATGTTGGATTTTATGTCTGCTCTTTTCTAATTTGCAGATTTGGGGTCATCATTCTGGCGAGAGGCTTACTTTCTCCCAGTGGTCTATTAGTCAAATGATACAAAGCAGTGAACAAACTATCTTTATCATGTCCACAAAAATTAGTAGAAATTAACTGTCTTAAATGTTCTTTCAACATTCCATCCATTCTTTGAATTAACTCAGATGATTGTGGATAATATGGAATATGACATATCCATTCTATAGTGTTGACTATATATCACTTCATTTCATTACCTTTGAAATGTCACCCATTGTCAGTTTGAATCTGCATTGGAGTAGCATAAGACAGACTTAGGATATATAAAGTTTTATAGGTATTTTTGGTGGTGATGGAGCCAGCCAGGGATCAGACCAGGGCAATTCAGAGATTTTTGACCCACTTTCACATAAGCCTTACCTACTGCACAAAGGTAGCCATTATTATAGTAATAGGACTGACAGTAGCAATCAACCTCATCCTCAGCCTGGAGGCCAGAGATGGTCAGGGAGGCAGAGTTGGCTGAGTTGTCTATGGAGCCAGAGAATCTCTCTGCGATCGCTGAGGGATGGTTACTCCATTCATAGATGATGAGCTTGGGGGGCTGGCCCTGGTGCTGCTAGTACCATTGCACATCATCACTACCAATGATGCCACTTCTTCTAGTGCAAGAGACTATGACTGATTGCCCCAGAGACCCAGACACTGGTACTGACTGAGTGAGCACAAACTGAGCCCAAACACCTGGAAAGAGAGAGAGAGAGAAAGAGATCTGTGAGCCAGGGGCCAGGGACCCTCCCTCTGCCCTCCTCACCCAGAGGGAGAGAGGAGACAGCTCCCCCAGGCATTGAGTACCTCCTTTCTAGAGACCCTCAGGCTGGCATCTTGGCAGAGAGTGAGGAGGCTGAGCAGGAGAGGAGTCCAGGCCATGGTGGAGATGCCCCCAGAGCTCTGCTCCCTGAGACCCCTCAGTTGATGCTGGGTTCTGCCAAGTCTCTCTTATCCCTCCCCAAGCCTTTCATGCAAATCTGCCACTTCCTTGTTTTTCTGTCATTTGGCAGCCCTGTAAAATGGAAGTAGAGCCAGGGGAGGACGGAGGGAAGAGGAGGGATGGCTAACAGTACAGAGGCTCTGACTGTGCCCCCTGGGAAATGCTCAGGAGTGAGGTAAAGCAACTTTTAGGCCATGGCACAGCCCAGGGACCAAATGGCAGGGTCTTGGGAGCCACTTAGATGGTAACAGAAAAAAAATCCCTAATTTCCAAACCTAGTCACACACTGCCCCCTCGTGACCCACTCTCAGATGTCACCCACTGCTGATGTGAAGAGTGGGTTAAGCACTGAGAGTGTAGGACAGTTTCTGGGGGATGGTGAAGCCCAAAGAGCAATCTCACCCTGCCACCTGGGGCTTGTCCACCTGCTGACAGGAGAGGTGAGGGCCTCAGGGTAGAATGGACTCCATGCTCTGAAGATACAGAAACATTTAATGTCCTTCATCACATCCCTCATTGTTGATCATTTCCTCCCAGGTTCCCGATGCATAAATTAAAGATCTCTCATGTCAACTGTTGACCAGAAATCAGGCATATTGTGCTTCCCAGTTATTGCAGGAGTGGCAGGGTTAGGCAGTAAACCCTCTGACAGTGCTAGGGAGACAGGGACTTTTTCACTTCGGGAAGGTGCCCAGCCACCAGGCGCTGGTAGAAAAGCTCTCTCTTTAGCTTGAGGCAGCATCTTAAGTCACCCATGTACTTCATACCTAGACTCCCAGGGCCTTCTGTCCACCTTCCATCTCACCTGAAGACTGCCCTTGTTTTTGATTTTGTAAGGCAGGTTTCTCACCTCATTTGGAGCAGCAGGATCCCAAGGGTAAATTCTTTCCAATCACCTGCAAGGTAGAGAAGAGGATGGAAAGATGCTTGGTAGAGGAGGAGAACTGGAACAATAAGGCATTGTTGGTGGAGTTATGAATTGAGATCCCAACAACTGGTGGCTCAATAGACAATCCAATCCAATCAATATTCATTAAGTACCCACTGTGTCCCAGGCAGTGCTACACTCCATAAAAGGAAAGACCCTCCTTTCTCTATGGAGCTAAGGGGGAGAAAACACACAGAAGGAGACAAAATGGGAGGGCATTGCATGGTGCCAGGTAGTACCTGGATTTGGGGTATCTTGTACCATAGTGTAAAAACTAGGAGAGCAGCAGATGCAAAGTGGAGTGGTTTGGCCTTGTTCCTCCATAAAGGATGGCACTGGGAGCACTTTGGCATTCTGCCTTCCAGCGTTCCAGTCTTGGGGAAAGGAAGCTGAGGGAGGGGTGCCCGTCAAAGGTGGAGTTAGGAGCATTATGAGGAGTAAGCCCCAGAGGCTTATTGCTAGGAACCCAAATGGAGTTAATCCACCATCTCAGTGTTAATATGAGGTGGGAGAGTGAGCCCAGAGGGGCCGCATGTTCAATTTTGTGTCCATCATCTCTTTAAATGCTGCTGCCTCACATGAAGAGAAGCCCTGATCACTAGGAGTTCAGCACACGCCATCACCTGTGTAAAGCCCATGTGGCTGCAGATGCTACATCCCACTGACCATCTGACCCTGAGGCTGTGGTGACCCCATGAGGGAGAGGGCTGTCTGGAGTGAGCAGGGAGTGAGGCCACAGGCAGATGGACATGCAGCTGGCAGTTTGGGGCTTCCTGAAACACCAGTGTATTTGTAATTTTTGCATCCAAACAATTCTCCTTCCATGAGCTCTCTTTTGCTGCCTGGGCTTGAAAATAGATGCATCATGGAAGAGTGAGAAGTGCCTCAGTCAAAAAAGGAGGTCCTGACAGGAACTCAGGTTTCATTTCCAAGAGGGCACTGAGCTGTCTAGCCAGCAGAGAAGGAAACATACACCATGGAGTACTGGATCAGATGGGTACTATTCCTATACATGGCTCCAGGAAGCCTTTGGTGCTGCCCATGCTTTGTGACCTCTGGTGCTGGAAACCTTTCTTTATGAAAGGGCAGCAGAGAGAAGTGGATGGAGCAGTGGCCCTTAAGTCACAAAGTCCTCAGCTCAAATCCCATCTGTGGGTGCTTTTAGGATGAGGATGGGCCAATCACCCAACTTTCTGAGCCTCATTTAATAATTTTTTTTAATCAGAGGATAGTTCTAGAGGGTAAGTGAGGCTCCTTCCTGCCCCAAACCAATGAGTTATGGCGATGCTGGACATGTAGAAAACCCTTAGATGAGTAAGAAATAAATCTTACTGGTTCCAAATGATAGAACATCCTATTCCTCCAATTGAAAACCTCTCCTGATCCCTCAGTAGGCAGTGTAAAAGACATCTGGGGACTTTGATAAGCTCCAGATTTGGGCTACAGGACAAAGATTCCGTGCATGTGGAGAGTCAGCCCTTCCCAAGCTCAGGAGGATATGGGAGGCATGGGAGGCCTTTTCCACAAGTGACCAAACTTTCCTGTCTTTCTTCAGGGAGAAAAGGGGAAATTCCAGCTCATGTAGCCACAAGAAGGGGAAAAAGTAGTGGGGCTTGGTGCTGACCTCAGAACCCACATATGTTTCCACAGAGGAAGCATCTCTTCTACACCATGGTGCCTGAGGCTCCTGTAGGCAGGGCCTATGTCCCCTCTTTGATCCCCCACTCACAGAGCTAATCACAGAGCTTTCCCCCAGGAGCATCATCCAGGCCTTGGTGGTAACTTAGGGAAGCTCAGAGGAGGCTTTTGTCTCCCTTGCCCATGGGACGGGTCCACTGTGTGCTTGAGATTGCTGTCATAGGATTGGCAGGAATAATGAACCTAATCATTTGGCTGGAGACCAGAGATGGTCAGGGTGGCAGGGTCCAGTGACATGTCTTCAGAGCCAGAGATTCTCTGACCTCCCTGAGAAAAGACTTCCACAGACCCCAGGTGATTGACTTGGGGGCCCTGCCTAGTGTTGCTGGTACCAGGTTCCGTAGATGGTCCCAATATTCCCAGTCCTTTAAATGCCAGAGATTGTGACCAAGGGACTCATGGAACTGGAAGCTGATGATGGCTGAGTCAGGATTAGTGGGGCCCAAGATTCTAGAAAAACAGAGAGAAGTTGAGTTATGACTGCAAAGCCAGGAACCCTCTCTTTCTATTTGCCTATGTACTAGGATGAGAGGGTGAGAGCCACCCTAGCAATTGAGAGCTCCCTCTCCCTCTCTTCACTCTGACAGGGAGAGAAGTCCAAGTTCTGGGTGAGATACAGCCAGAGCTGTGCCCCAGGGGCCTCTAAGCAGATGCCTCTGATCTCTCTCATCCCTCCCCAGAGCCCTGCATTCCATCCACTTCTCTGCATTTCAGCCTTGTCTGGGTCCAGAGGCTGGTTCCAGAACCACAAAAGTCTGTGAGTGGAGGAGAGTGGATAACAAGATGAAGTGCTCTGTCTCTGCCCGTATGGGATGGGCTCAGGAGGAGGCAGCTGCCCAACATCATATAGCCCAGTGGGCACAGGTCTAAGAGCTGAGGGACTGGGAGTCCTTTGGAAGGCATGGAGTCTCACCAGCCCTAGAAGCCAGTCCTCTCCCTTCATCAGTCTAGTAACATTCTCCAATTTGTCCACGTGGGAGCATGGATGAGGACGGCCATTGTCGCCTGGGCTTCTGGATGTCAGAATCATGTGCTGGGGTTGGTGGGGTTTGGGACAGTAGCTCCTGAGCTTGTGAGTCACATTGTCCTTGGTCCAGCTGCTCAAGAGGCTAGAGGATGGAATGAGGCCTGGAATGAAGGCAGTTAGAGATGGAGGGCAGGGATCCCAGAGGAAGCTCCAGGAGAACAGGCTCTGTTTTGTCGGGGACATAATGAGGAAAGTGCTAAGGGGTGAAGGGGCCAAGAGGTGGAAAATCAGGAGAATGAGAAGAGAAATCTTGGAATGACTGTTGTCAGGATTGCAAAATAGAATTAATTAAGGAAAAGTTCCTCAAGGATGGCTCAGCTGCTCTGAGGGCCCAGGTCAGACTAGATGGCAGCATTTTATAGTGGACCCTTCAGTTCAGCTGGTTATTCCCTGCAGGAGTGGTCAGCAGGAGCGTGTGAGGGGAAATGAAGGGAGGAGATGAGGGTAGGTGATGGCCTGGGGGACCCCTGAGGGGAGGTCACTGGGAAGAAGAAGGCAGAGGAAGAGAGTACAGCTAGGAAACTGAGCCAAAAAGAGAATTGGAGGAAGGGAAGTTTCATGGTGCTTGAAGGAGAAAGGACTGGACCATTAATGGAGAGTTAGAAGGGATGTTAGAGGCTCCTCATTGTGATGATAATGAAACTGCTGCCTTGGGAGATTAGCTGATTTGGCTACAGTCACAGAGATGATAACCTCAGAGGCAGGATTTAAATCATGATATTAGAATGAATGGTTTCCTCCCTGTATCACACCGCATTTGCTTCCTGGAGTTTGTGCCCCGCACACCTTGGCACAGGAGGCTAGATTTGTGTCTCCTGTTTCCTCTCCCTCCCCCAGGATCATCAGACCTTGGCCCTGCCCACAGGACACTGAGCAGCCTCAGACCCTGCTAGTGACTGAGCCAGCCAGGGACCAGACCAGGGCAGCTCAGAGGTTTTTGTCCCACTTCCCCATAAGCCTCACCCACTGTGCTTGGGTAGTCGCCATTGTTATAGTAACTAGAGTGACAGTAGTAATCAGCCTTCTCCTCAGCCTGGAGGCCAGAGATGGTCAGGGAGGCAGAGTTGGCTGAGCTGTCTATGGAGCCAGAGAATCTCTCTGGGATCCCTGAGGGACGGCCACTAAAATTGTAGATGATGAGCTTGGGGGCCTGGCCCTGGTGCTGCTGGTACCAGTTCACATGGTAGCTAATAATGTTACCACTGCTTCAGGTGCAGGAGACTGTGACTGACTGTCCCAGAGACCCAAACACTGATGCTGGCTGAGTGAGCACAACCTGGGCCCAAGCACCTGGAAAAGCAGAGAGAAAGAAAGCTGTGAGGCAGGGGCCAGGGACCCTTCCTCTGCCCTCAATACCCAAAGAGAGAGAGGAGACAGCGCCTTGGCCCTGAATGCCCCCTTTCTAAGAGACCCCTCAGGCTGGCACCTTGGCAGAGAATGAGGAAGCTGAGCAGGAGAGGAGTCCAGGCCATGGTGGAGACACCCCCAGAGCTCTGCTCCTGAGACCCATCAGCTGCTACTGGGCTCTGCCAAGTCACTCTTATCCCTCCCCCAGCCCTTCATGCAAATCTGCCACTTCCTTGTTTCTCACCCTTTTAGGGTCCTGAAAATGGAAGGAGAGCAAGGGGAGCACTGAGGGTAGAGGAGGGATGGCTAACAGTACAGAGGATCTGACTGTGCCCCCTGGGAGTGACTGGGAGGAAGCAGCTGCTGGTCCATCTAATAGCCCAGTGATCTTAATGCAGGTGGCTGGGGTGGGGGTGGAGATGGGGCAGACCCCTCAGACAGTTTAGGAAAAACTCCCCAGTGCTGAAACAGTTTCACAGTGTCACCTGCTGGCCCATGGCAGATGTGACCCTGAGGCTCTGGTGGGTCCTGACTTCAGTGAGAAAAGTTCAATGGTCTGATATGACCTGGGAGGTCAGGGTTCTAATGCTGTGTGTGTGTGTGTGTGTGTGTGTGTGTGTGTGTGTGTGTATTTGTGTGTATGTGTGTGAATGTGTGGTGTGTGCGTATGTGTGTGTGTGAATGAACGTGTGTGTGTGTGTGTGCATTTAACTTTGTACCTTATGTGTCTATTTTTTAACAAGACTGTTATACCAGAATCAGATATTCAAAGGTCTCTACTGTCCCACTGATTAGGACTTTGCTTCCCAAGGAGCTCCCCATAGCCTGTCTTTGCCTGCTCTGCCCCTGGGTCCAAGGTTTCCTCACCCTCCCTGGTAAAGACGGCCTAGTCCGAGGTTCTGCTTCCTCACAACTGAAACTAAGACCTGGATGTTATGTATTATACTCTCCTCCTGGTATCTTTTTTCTCACTTGGGTTTAAGACTCAAGGGGAACAAAAAGGGGAAGGAAAGTCTGAGGATGGGGATCCAGTAGAGGGAGAGAAGGGGAAGTAGGGGAAAGGGTTTGGGTCAGAAGAGGATCAGGGTCAAGGCCAGATCTAGGGACACAGAGACCAACATCAGATACAGCAGTGGGCCCAGCAAAGCGACAGGTCCCTGCTCTCTTGGGCTCCCCTTCAGGCTCTCTGAGGGCCTAGGAAGGAAGCTGATCTGGTGATTTTTCCCTGCAAAGGTCAGATGCTTCCCTGAGTCTGGCTTGGGGGGACCAGGCCTTTCCCCAAGATGGGCAGACTGATCAAACAAAGATAGGAGGCACCTTTTTCCAAGATAAGAAGCCTTTCAGGTGTGAAAGGCGCTGGGGAGGCGTTGGGAGTGTGGCTGGCTCTGGGTTATGGCCTAGGTGTGACTGAACAGCAGCCTTCATTCCATAAGGATATCAGAGTGACACAGTGTGTGATGTCCCAGTCAGTTGATGTGGCCCCAGCTGACACTTGAGTCTCTGAAGCCCAGGTCACTTTGTGTGCTGGCCGCTTTAAACGCAAGCAAGCAGAAGGCCACCGTAATTCCTCAAAGGGAGTCCAATACCTGAGCTGTGCACCAGGATGTGGAGTGCCACACTCTGAAGCCACATGGGCCCCTCCATAGCAGCTCTGGTGCTTCTCCCAAGGCTACACATTCCTCACTCCTCCCTAAGGACACTCAGACTTCAAATGCCTGTATTCCCCACCCCCCCACCCCCATCTTCTCAATGCAGCTTCCTTTTCCACCTAGCCTGGCCAGGTGCTAAATGTAGATGAGTGGGTGATGAAATATTCCTTGAAAAGCATTAAGAAGAGATATGATCTTTTACAGGCTGATCCTCATCACAACTGCCAGTCACACCTAATGAGCTCCTCTAGTACAAGCTTGGCCAGGCCTCCCCCTATTCTCCTAGGGATGACCCTGAGAGGTTGGTGGGGTTTCTCTAACACCATCAACTATGGAAGAGAGGAGGCACAGCCTGGACCATGAAACCATCTCTTAGACTGCAGAAATGGACCACAGCTCAGTCACTGTAACCTCACAGAGGAATCAGGGACTCGGACCAGGGGTTCAGGACAGGCCCAGGTTGGCAGGACTATTGTTCTCACCCCAGAACTGAGTGAGCCTCCACCTCTGTGACTGGGGTAGGGCAGGTCAGCATGAGAGCTTTGAAGAAAAGACTTGGAATCAGCATTTATAGCTTAGCTCCAGAGATGCTTTACCTAAGTGAAAGACTCCTTGGAAATGAGAATGACCCCAACAGAAGTTAACGTCTGTAATGCTAATGGGAATGTGAAGATCTTCTCTGCCCCCTAACAGGCCAAATGTAATCACGTGGAGCCTGAGGTGGGAGAAGCTTGCTGAAGGCTGGAGTAGAGACCACAGGAAGCTGGGAGTCAGAGCAGTGTCACACCAAGCACAAGCAGCTTTCCAGAGGACTGCTGCTGCGAACAGCTTTCAAGGTTCTGATTACAAGCATAGTGAACTCTCCATTTATTTAGTAACAACTTAAGGCAAAATATTCACAGAAAATTAAAATGCAGCATTCACTATGTCACAATTCAACAACTTAACACTACAATGGCCAAGTGGTTTTCATCAAAGTGGTCACATAGTTTTAAACAAAGTACCTTCATTTAGTAACTCAATCATTTAGTAAGTCTTCAATTCAATCACAAAGTAGAAAGGTTAAAATTCTCTTTTAAATAAGGTGCATCCATTTAGTCAATTACGAAGTCTTCCCCTAGGTCACACTGTCTTAAGCTCTTCAATCAAAAAGTCTTGCTTCTTAAACAAAGTATATTCATTTGGTCAATTACAAAGTTCATAGGCCAAAAGTTTTCCACCCCTGGGTCACAACTAGGTTACGTTATCATCAATCAGTATTAAGAAGCCAAGGAGGGGTCTTTTCATCTTGACTTGAGGCAGATTCTCAGCTTCCATACTTCCCCTCCCCATAGTTTCTGTTCCTGGAAAGACAAAGCTTAACAAAGCCACCATAACATTCATTGACATTTCTGGGATCATCATCAATTCACTTCATGCCTGTGAAATCAACATAGACCCAACAAGAAAGACTGAGGCCTAAATAAACAAATAAATCTGACAAAGTAACATCAAAACAGACAGACAAAGTACCAGCCCCACAGGCATGCCTCCTCAGTTCTGGGCAGCTCTGGGGGCCCTAAGAAGTCTTCAGCCTAACCAAGCAGTTCTCTCTGTCTCTCTGTTTCTGTCTCTGTCTCTGTCTCTCTCTTTCTGTGTTTCTCTCTCTCTCTCTCTCTCTCTCTCTCTCTCTCTCTCTCTCTCTCTCTCTTTCTCTCTCTCTTTCTGTCTCTCTCTCTCTCTCTTTGCCTCTACCACACTGCTCCCAGAAGTGCTTCTGGCCTCTCTCATCTTGGTCTTTTCCCTATATAGGGCACCAGTTCCTTCCTATTCAGCTCCCTCCCATCACATCAACAAGGCCTTCCCTTTATGGGTTTTATAAGCTCTGAGTCAGTTTAAGAAGGTTTGTCTCCTTAAGGGATGTATGAGGTTATGACTATTTTCTAAATTAGTTCACCTTTACGGAATTGAAGGAAACATGGAATGATTTTGTAATATTCACGACCACAGTACACTCGTTTCCTGTTGTAAGTTTAAGTCTCCTGACTTGCAACCCTTAAACCTTCCCAAGTTGAACCCTGTGACTAAGGGACTTTGGGGAAAGTTTCTCGTCAATCTGGCTCTTTCCCATCCTTAAATGAATTATGTCTTTAGACAAGGAGGATAATGCGGATGCTTCCCTTCGCTCAGGTTGCTTTTACAACCTCCCTTTGATACCTTGACCCAGTTTTTTTGCTTTGGGAATTATGTTTTCACTAATACTAAAATGTTGGGCTTGGGAAAGGCCTAAACGTGAAAACTGTGGGGAAAAATGCTCATTATATTTATTTGGAAAATTGCTATACTGTTTAAATTCAACCTTAAGTAATTAAAGGCTGTCCACAACTAAAATATTGGTCGACCCCTAGTAACTCCTTAGGAATACTGGAGATGACCTCAAGGTATTTTGGGATTCCTCAGGTCCTAGATCCACCCACTTGTGACAGATTCACCCAAGCTTGTGTTTGAGTTCCCTTATGTTTTGGGTCTGTCAAATTGTATTAAATGCCTGCAGTTACTCATATCTATTTCAATCTTGCTTTTAAGTTGCCCCTTTGGCAACTTTGTCTAATTGTGGATGTATTATTGTGGTTTGGGGGGAGGGGGGCATCTTTGTCTAAATCCTATATAATATGAACTTTCCAGAGCCTGGATAGGAGGGAGCCACACCTTTACAACTCACTCTCTTCTATCAAATGACATGATAAATTTCTTTCTAAAATTATTTCAGATTTTAGCATTTTTTCTCATAAACAGCATCATCACTAAAAAAAACTGTTCCTAAGATATTTACAGTGTCACTATTGTGATAGCAAAGAGTTAGAAGCAAAATAGGAACCCATCACCTGAGAAATGGCTTAACAAACTGTGGTACACGAATGTAATGGAATACTACTGCGTTGTAAGAAATGATGTGTGTGAGGAGTACAGAGAAGCATGGAAAGATCTATATAAGCTGATGCAGAGTGAAGTATATTGGGCCAAATACACACACAGAGACACATATTCATAGTAACTACAACAATGTAAATGAAAAGACGCACGTACACACACACACACACACGCACACACACACACACACACACACACACACACGCACACACACATACACACACACACACCCCAAAGCAAATGTAACAAAATTATAAAGACCAAGTGGGACTTGAGTGGAAAGATAGGAGAAGACATTACCAACCGGCCCCTTAGTAGAGGTAGGAGGTCCACAAATACTACACATTTCACATTCTTGGACATTTTCAATGTATTATTCAGTCATGCTAACTTCCGTTTTCCTCTCTATAAAGATGCTATGTGACATGGGATGACTCTCAGGGAGAGGGAAGAGGAGGGACATATGGAATACTGTGATGATGGAAGAAATAGAAAAATATCAATAAAACTTTTTTAATAAAAAAGAGTGATTGGACCACCCAAAGACATGACTTTGCAAAAAAAGAGAGGCTGAACATAATAGTTCAAGAAATCATGAAAGAAAACTATCCAGACCTCAAAAAACCAAAAAGTAAAGTAAAAAAACAAAAGAATCCAGCAGTCACTCCCAGAAAGAAGCCCCCAAATGAAAAGTCCCAGGAAAAATCATAGACAAAATCTAGAATAGGCAGAAAGGATGATTTTAAGTACCAAGAAGTGATGGACAAGGTCATGAAAAAATTTAGCAGCCATAATCCACAGAGTCATGCAGAATTTGGGATGTATTTAAAAAGCCTAAAGATATGGGCTTACCAATCAGAAATAATTCACTCAGAAAAACTGAATACAATCTTACAGAGGGAAAAGGAAATAGAGAACTTCTAGGCATTCCTAATGAAAAGACTACAGTTGAGCAGAAACTTTGAAATAAGTGTGTGTCAAAGGAAACACAAAAACATAAATTCATAAGCAAGCAATCCACATGAATTGAAAAGGAATGAAATATCTACATTTTAATGAGGGAGATGCTCCAAATGTTCCCTCAGAGGCCTCATATCATCAGGTGCCATGGCATGAATTAAAAAAGACAAAGACCTAAGGAGAAGTTCTGTTAAGTTTTGATGATCCTAAAAAAAGAAAGTAAAGGCAGGGATAGAGAATATTGTAGGGAAAATAATGAGGCCAAGTGGGGGAGATTATCTTATATGGAAGAAGCACTAAAGGAGATTATTCAGACAAGGAGTGCGGAGCAGGAGGGAACACAGCACTGGAAACTCACTTCCATCTGAACTGGCCAAAAGGGAGTAGAATACATATAACCAGAGCTGGGGTTTTTTATTTAGTCATTTTCTGACCCATCTGTGGTTTTCTTGGAAGAGGTACTGAAGAGGTTGGCCATTTCTTTCTCCAGTTCACATTATAGAAGAGGAAACTGAGGCTAATGGGATTAAGTGACTTGTCTAGGTCACGCAGATAGTATTTGAGGTTGGATTTGAATTCAGATCTTCCTACTCCAAGCCCAGCAGTCTATTCACTGAACTCCCTAGATGCCTCAACAGAGTTGGGTACAGAAATCCATTTCACGCAACAAGAAAACAGAAGGAAATGGGGAGAGGAAAAAGGGGGAAATAAGACAGTGGAGTCAGGGAAGTATTAGTTTTATGCAAAAGGAAGTCTAACCACAAAGTGTGGATCACAAAAAAGAATGTGGAAAGAAGAAAGGGAGAGATGAACGATGAGAGGGGAGAAAGAAGAAAAAGGAGAGAAAAGAGAGCCATAATTAGCATCTGGGTAAGGGAAAGAGAAGAGGTACAAGACTGCAGCAGAATACAATTGTCACTCAGTGCTCTTTTTTTTGCAAGGAAAAAGTGGGAAGCAAAGGGAAGAAAAGAATACACAATTAATTTTCATAACTCTGAATGTGAATGTAATAAACTAACCCATAAAATGAAAGAGGATAGAAAAATGGATTTAAAAAAAGAATCCAGATATGTTGTTTACAAGAATCACACATCAATTATCATACTTTAGAGAATTAAATTATGATGTTATAGCAAAATCCATTATGCTTCAGTCTACATTAAAAAATGGGGGGCAGCTAGGTGGCACAGTGAATAGAGCACCAGCCCTGGAGTCAGGGGGACCTGAGTACAAATCCATCCTCAGACACTTAACACAAAAAACTTGCTGTGTGACCTTGTGCAAGTCACTTGACCCCAATTGCCCCCTATCTTCCCCCCTCAAAAAAAAAAAGCAAAAAAAAAAATGACCATTTATCAGAACTTAAAAACCTCATAGAAAAGCAGAAATACAAGCATGTGTTTTGTGGACCACAGTGAAGTAGAAGATATCTTCAATAAAGGGCAATTCAAGAATTAAAAATTAACTGGAATATTCAATAACCCTTTCTCTTCCCTCGAGCAAAATCTAATCAGGTGACATGTTAGGACCCTCTCACCTCGGGTTCCCTTCTGGACCACCGACCTCACTTATCCTCCCCGGGGTCATCAGACGTCACTGGCTTCCTTATTCTCGAACAGAGATCCCGGCACACACAGATGGGTTTAGAAATGCAGCTTTATTGTTACATCTTCTCTTCCCTTCTCTCTCTCCTCTCTGACCTCTTACCTACCTCTTACTCCTACCCCCTTCCCTCCCCTCACTCCCCTTTATCTCCCACCTGGACAGACTGAGTCACGTGCCTCAGCAACAGGGGCAAGAAGAAAGGGGGGGGCTATCCCATTGGATGATACATGCTCAATGCTGTTAATCCACATTCCCGTAAGGCAGACAGCCTTATCAGGGCTCTGGGTCCTAGGCCTTGGTATGCAACAGATCACCCAGAGGGCAGCAGGAAGGAGCAATGGGGGTTGGGGACCCAACAACTCCCCCTTTACTTTTAAAACAATACACTAGTAGGGGATTCACAATCTGAGCTTTCAACGTCCCCAAGGAGTTTTATAAGACATGTACAGCACAACGCAGACATATGGGAATACAGCACAAGGGGAGCATCAGGCACAACAAAACAATCCTTAGGCAGAGCACAATTTTCCAGCCCCATGCCCACCATGGAATAACCTGTAACTTTGTAAAATGTCATCTACCACATCATGGGGCTGAGCACGCTCAGCATGGTTCAAATACCACATAAGTGGATCTAAATCTAACATGTCACTTGTAGCATTTCGGCTTTCAATAAGGCCGTGGAGGTGATTTTTAATAACCTGCCAATGCAGGGCAGATGCATTATAGGATGCCAGGGAAGGCACAGAGCCAACCTGATTTCACAAACTGATGGTACATACACAAGACTGAAGTTCCAACTATGCCACAAAATTCACCCCGAAATATTACAAAGGCCATCACATCATTTTCCCCCTTTAACAAATTAGACACAATTTTTTATGGGGATCAGGGACGAAGGTCTCATCTCAAGCTGTTTCATGCTGAGAATGGACATAGAGTTTCCTATTTCAAATCAGTCAAGGTGAGGGGGGAGTTGCTGTGGCCAATGTCCAGAACTTAGTAGATGCCAGATCCAAGGGGGTGTTGGGTAGCACTTTGGGCAGGAGTTCATCTGAAACTGTAATGCATTCAGCCTAGAAGACACAAATCTAGCAGAGAGATTAAACAAACAAGTGCCAAAAGCAGTAGGAAAAACGACCAGAAGTAGAGTGAGCATGGGCTAGTACAATCCGTTGCTCAGACTATTTACCTTGAGCAAAAGAGGTTTCTGACTTAAACCTCACAACTGAATAGCAGACATACATGCTTGTTTCACAAAGCTTGTCTATGCTCTGATTGGAAAAAAGAGATACTTCAGAAACTGAATCTCTTACGTATCTGCAAAACATCCTTCCTAGAAGTATTTCCTGTATGAAAGCAACATACAGTATACCACAAAGGTTTACCAGGACTCATATGCATAATTAATTCCTGTTCTATATTCTAAATTATTACCGAATTATTGCCAGAAACCCATTAAGAGAAATTAATTATACCTACTTTAAATGGTCAGTTTCAAAACTGATTCATTACCAATAATTACTTCTCACAAATATATTTCTTAACTGAAACTTACAATACTTCAAAATATCATAACATAACTGTTTACCAGTAATACAATTATTATGTTCTTATATTTAAGTTTTTAAATTCAAAACCCATTTAATTACCAATCCAGTGACCTTAATTCAGGGGGATGTATTTTTGAAATTGAGCTACAAAAACACATTTCCAAATTACCTTGCACAGAAGATCCTTCATAACTACAGGTAAAGGTGTATATACCTGGTTTTCTGAATAGCAGAAATAACATTTTACATAACATTTTACACAATTTTTCCATCTTTCAGTTTCAACCCAATTCAGATAAAACTGACAGCATTCCTGGCTGTCGCTCCATTTTTACAATAAGAGGATTTTGCAATTTAGATACCATAATGACACAATGACATTATAACATTAATTGCATTTCCAAAGTGAGTGGAGGCTTTTCTCCTCCAGATCAAGATTAT
>CM053587.1:354072258-354093026 GCA_028646515.1 Pseudochirops corinnae
AAAGAATGTTTGACACTCCAACACAAGAAGCATGAGAAGATAAACATGGAAAAGAAATCATAAGGAACTTATCAAAGTTGAACTATTTACAAACCAACATAGAAAAGTGACAATTGTAACTGATGAAACTTTTCTCAGTATGAGGATAGGCGAAGGGAATACAAATGTGTATGTACATATACATACACATATATCAATAAAGAGGGTTTATATATGCATACAAGCACATATCTGAGTATGCGTATATATGAGGGCATAGAGGGCATAAGATCAATTGAATAGGAAGGGACGATATTCTAAAAGGTAAAATCCTGAGGTGAGAGAGCATTAGATTGAGAGGAGATAGAGACAGAATGGGGTTGAGCATCTCATGGAAAAGATAAAGGATAATTGTTCCAATAGAGGGGGAGGACAGGAAGGCAAAAGGGAAAGAGTTAACCTTACTCTCACTGAACTTGGATTAGGGAAGGAATGACATAAACTCTAAACTGGGTATCTTGCCACACAGGAGAGTAGGGGGAATGGGGATGAGAGATGGGATGATGGAGGGGAGGAAAAGGTGGGGGGGAGGGTTGATGGAAGTGCTCACTTCTTCAGAGGGATGGAGACAGGGACAGGGACAGAGTAGAGAGTGTAACAGGGGTGGGAGGACGAGATAGGAAGGAGGAACATGTAATCCGTCTCTTACAATATGCCCACTGTGGAGAGGTTCTGCGTAATTACACATGTACAGCCTGTATTTGACTGCTTGTCTTTCCAGTGGGGGTGGGTGACAAGGGAGGAAGGGAAAGAATCTAGAATTTAAAGTTCTATAATAAAATGTTTATATATATATATATATATATATATATATACAATTATTATTTTTAATTATTATTATTAACTACATCCAACTGGAATGTAAGATACAGAGACACTGTGGTAGGGAGATCCAGCCTTCCCTACCAGAAAGTCAGAGGGGCGATGGGGGAGGACATAGGAGAGAATAGATTGGGGGAGGGGTTATACAATGGGATGGCTGTTTTGGGGTGGTGGGTAGGGGAAAGATGGGAAAAAATTTGTAACTCAAAATCTGGTGGAAATGAATTGTGCAAATTAAAATAAATAAAAGTTAAAAATTAAAAAAAGAAGGGTAGACAGGAGAGAGACACAGAGATAGGAAAAAATATTCAGTGAAATGGAGATTATTGAGAATGTGACTGGAAAAAAGAAAAACAAGTAAAAAAAGAATAGGAAAGATCACTGCAAAAGGGGATTAAAGCCATGAAATTCAAAGACACTCACCAGCTATACGTTATGAATGTATAGCTATCCCATATGCCAAAATTAATTGGAAAGTAGGCTATGGTAAATTTGGACAGCATATTTTTTAAGTGCTAATTTATTTTATTTATTTTTAGTTTACAAGCATATTTAAAGCAAAGGTGTCATCTTTCCACCAAAGTTCCCTATAAATCAAAACTATGGTTTTTCTTGTAGACATGAATGGCTTTGAGAGTCAGAATATTAGGAAAGCTGAGGGCTGTAGAATTGATGTTCTTCAATTGTGCTTGAGAAGACTTTGGAGAGTCCCTTTGGTATCAAACAGATCATTGAGTGATTAGTCAATACTTGAAGAAATTAATTCATGCTACTCATTGGAAGGTCAAATATTGAAGATGAAGCTGAAATGCTTTGACCAAATAACGAGAAGATAGAATTCACTGGAAAAGCCACTGATATTGCAAAAGACTGAAGGCAAGAGAAGACAGGGTCAGAAGAGGATGAGGTGGATAGTGTCATGAAAACAGCCAACGTGAACTTGGACAGACTTTATATAGAAGAAGTGCCCATTGTGTGATGGTCTACAGCAGTGGTTCTCGACCTTCCTAAAGCCAAGACCTTTAACACTCGTATGTGGGCGTATCTGCACGTGGGGGCACCCACCTGGAGAGGGATAGGAGAGTGGTGCCTCGGTTCCTAAGACCATAGGAAATATGTGTTTTCCGAAGGTCTTAGGCAACCCCTGACATTCCTGTGAAAGGGTCATTCGACCCCCAAAGAGGTTGTGACCCACAGGTTGAGAACCGCTGGTCCACAAGGTCAAGAATAGTTGGATAAGACTGAACAATTGAGAAATAACAACAACAGAAAATAGCAAGAAATGCAAATAAAAGAAAGAATATTCAGGTCTAAACACGAAGGGAAGAATACAAGTACAGTTTTTATGGCTTAAATCACTGAAGGGGCTTGCAGGGGAAGGAAGAGAGGAAATTCAAGGTAGTTGGGATAAGAAGAGAATGGGTACAAAGCACAAAGTTGTCATCTGTCTGCACTAACCGTGTGAAGAGAAAGTTTGAAAGCGAAGGCTTTGGCAACTTTGGAAAGAAAAGTTTTATGGAGGCTTTGAGAAGGGCTAACATGAACCTCTGCGTTAAATCTTTGGCAGCAGGCTGGGAGGTGCTGGCTTGTAATCTGGAGCCCAAGCAGGTAAGGACCGACATTTGCACCATCATGAAGAAGTGAGTTCAGTGGAGGTGTCAGTGACATTTCTAAGTGAAGAGCAAATGAAACTGCAATTGTGTGCTTTGAAATAAATGGAGCAATTAGAGCCAGTTTAACTGCTATTACCACTCTCCTGGTCCCCTCCCCCCCAACAGGAAAATATGTAGATTAGACAAAATCAGAAATTGATGATTATGTTAGAATATTTGATCAGACAAGTAGGGAGGCTTCCAAGCTAACTGTAAGTACTGATCAATTTTAAAATGGTTTTAAAAATTTATGTGTGTCTTGCCAATAGAAATTATGCTGTAAAATTATATGAGACTCCTACTTATTTTTGTAACAGATGATGTTCTATTTGAATTTTAAGAGCTGTATTGATGACTCCTTACACAAGAGATGCTTATTTAAGGGAACTGTAGAAAGTAGTCCAAGTCCTCCTGAGGATTCCGAAAGCGTAATAACTAGAAAAAATCCTTCCAGTTAGGTCCCTAACTGAGGGATAAGATTTAGTAGGGACTGGGAAAATTATGGGGAAGAAAAGAAATCTATTCTTCTTCCTTCTCCTCTTTCTCCTTGTCCTTGTTCTTCTACCCTCATCACCTATAAGATGTTTTTTATTTGATGTTTTACCCATGAGGACTCTCAATCACTTTGACACTCCTTGTCACAGATTCCTATTTCCAAGTTCCTAAGCTGTCTTGTGCCCGAATAATGTCACACCTTCACCTTTTGCTGACTCTGCTGCTGCAGAAATCAATTTGAGGCCTTATTTTAAAACTGTTTGGAAGGAATGTTGCAAAAACTCAGCTGAGAGTTTCCTCTGCTCTGCCATCTTGGCTCCTCACCCTCACCTTACTTTAATAACCAGTGACACCGGCTTCCTTGCTGTTCATTACACTGGACATTTCATCCCCTGATTCCAAACATTTTCTCTGGTCCAATGCGTTATAGTCTCTCCCTCCTCATCTCTGACTTCTGGCTTCCTTTAGTTCTTCCTTAAAATCCCATCTTCTACAAGAAGGTTTCCCTGATTCTTCTCAATGCAAGTGTCTTCCTTCTCTTGATTCTCTTCAGTTTATCCTGTGTATCATTAATCTGCCCAGAGTTTGTATGTTGTCTCCACCTTTAGTCTGTGAGATCCTTGAGGATTTGGACTATTTCCCCCTTTTTAAACTTTCCTTTGATTACCACAGTACCTGGTACTTAGTAGGGCATTAAATAAATATGACTCACTGACAGGATCAGCTGTAAGAATTGATGAGAAATTATATTAAACCTATCACATATTTTTTAAGACAATAAACATTACAGTTAAAGAGAAGTGAAACAGGGATGGGTTGAAGAGAACCTAGTGTTGGATTTCAAGGTCAAATGCTTGAATCTTTTCACCACCTGGAAAGAAGTACAATTTCCAACTCCTGAACACCTATGGATAGACAATGTCTAGACAATGAGAGATTGGTACATTCATGCTCCCTCCTTTCTCATATGAGTCTTCAGAGATTGATCCGCTTGTCTGTTGCATCTCTGACCACCAATAGAATGCCATTACCTTGAGGACTGAGAGTATCTTTTTTTTCCATCCTCAGCTTTGCACAATGCCTTAAATATATTAGGTAGTTCATAAATACTTAAGGGATTGGAAACCCTATGGTGGTCTTCAGGGATGTTCTCCTCTCCATGGATCATGATAAACCATTTTAATCTCAATTTCAACTGTCACTTGCACTGGCAGATTAGGTTCCCCAAAGTCAGCTGCCTTTTTCCTCTATTAGGATTGTAAGGATAATCCAAAAGGTTTGACATTTTTTCTAGGATAGTTATTATACTATATCATATATAAAATACTCACTAATTAGCTAGTAGAACCCCATTAACATTTAGGAAGGGGTTCTCAGAAACATATAGCAATAGCTACAAGCTTTTGTAGCAATAGTTACAATAATTACAATACTCATATAGTTCAGAACTGGAACACACACTCTCTCCTTGCACATATATGTTCCTTAGTGAGAGTGGTCTCAAAGTTAAAGTACAGCAGTAGTAAGGCATATATGTGGTTCTGGGTACTGACTGAAATTAATATTAAACTATTATATTGAAAATTAAGTATGAATTTGGAATCCATTCTTCTCCTTATATTTCTGTTAAGACCCAGCTCCTGAAAAGGTCAGGTAGTTTGTGAAATGTATAACAGTAAGGTAATTTCTACCAGCCCCCAGACATATACCTGGCCAGTGACCTTACTTGGTTTATATGGCAGAAAAAATGAAAAAAGTTGCTTATTTTCCCTGTCATTGCTCCTTCTCCTCGATCCCCTCCTTTTTAAATATCCACCAATGAATGATGAGTTTCACTTGTTTGGAGAGTTCCTGTTAGAAGGTTAAAAATATTTCTGAATATCATGGTTCCCAAAAAACCCACTGACTGTCAACTTATTATTAGCTAGTATAATTAAAAAATTGATTATCAATTACCTGGAAACTCTGTCTTGTGGCATCCTATTTGGTCCACTCTGGTGACCACAAAGGGACCAGAGCCCTGTACCCCATTCTTATCATAAAACTCCGCCTTATGTTTTTGGGCCAAGTGAAAAATTTGTCCATAAGGGAGAACTTTCTGTTAGAAACTTTGATTGTAGATTGACCTTTTTCCCATTACCAACAGTTTGATCTTTGGGTAAGAATATGTTCTGTTTCTGCTCCATGTATGTTGCATGTGCTGTAGCACGCTCACAGAAGGGTCATCAACAGAATGCATTCTAATTGATAGAGATCACCCTAGTAGACTAGAGAGATCAAGTACAATTTTGTGCCACCTCTGGATCTGAGGTATTATAAGATTCTAAGAATCCCAGGTTGCTTAACAGTGTGCTTCAAGTCTTTGAAGGACATATGGCTTCAAAAGAAAAGTCTAGGCTGTTGATCTGTGAGAGAATAAACTTTTAAAAATCTTAATACTTGATTTTTTACAATTATATGTAAAAACAATTTTAACTTTTTTAAAAAGAAAAATTGAGCTCTCATTATTCTTTCTCCCTGTTTCTCCCCCCTTCCCCCCACTTTGGGAAGGCAAGCAATTTTACCTTGGTTATACATTTATAGTCATGCAAAAAATTTCCATGTAAGCCATTCTGTGAAAGAGAACACAGATGAAACCCTCCCCCAAAATAAAGAAAATAGAGAAAATGTATCTTTGTCCCGCATTCAGAGTTCACAAGTTCTTCCTCTGAAGCTGTCCAGCTCTCTTCATAAGTCGTACAGGATTGTTCTGGGTCTCAGTCTTGCTGAGAATAGTTAAGTTCTTCAATGTGGATCACCATACAATACTACTGTTTCTGTGCACAATGTTCTCCTCTTTCTGCTTATTACATTTTGCATCAGTTCATGTAAGTCTTTAAATGTTTTCCTAAGAGCATCCTCCTCATCATTTCTTAAAGCACAATAGTCTTCCCTGACAGTTCATATACACCTTGTTTAGTCATTCTTCTATTGATCGACATCTTCTCAATTTCCAATTCTTTGCCACCACTAAAAAAAGCTTCTGCAAACATTTTTTCACACATAGGTCCTTTTCCTTTTTGTTTTAAATCTCTTTGGGATACAGACCCAAATGGTAATGGTATTGCTTGGTCAAAGGGTATGCATAGTTTTATAGCCCTTTACACATAGTTTCAAATTGAACTTTAGAATGGTTGAATTAGTATACAACTTCATCAATAAAACATTAGTGTTTTAATTTTCCCACACCTCCTTCAACATTTGTCATTTTCCTTTTCTGTCATATTAGTCAGTCTGACAGATGTGAAAAAGCAGCTCAGAGATGTTTTAATCTGCATTTCTCTCATCAACTGTGATTTAGAGCATTTTTAGATGATTATTGATGACTTTGATTACTTTGAATGAAAACTGCCTGCTGATATCCTTTCACCATTTATCAATTGAGGAATGGCTCTTATTTCTGTAAATTTGATTCTTTATGAAAGATCCAATGTAAGATAGATTTCTACAGCCAACTCAGTCTGTTTATGATTCCCTCTTTGAGCCAATCCAATGAGATTAAGGTTCATGTACTCCCTTTCCACTTTCCCCATTTTACCATCCACTATTTAATCTCTTTCAGCCATCTTTTACATCAGATAATTTATCCCATTCTACCTCTCCATTTTCCCTTCTCCCAGTGCTTTCTTCTTTAAAATACCTTAATTTAGTTTTTCTTTTGAGATAATCATAACATTTATCTCACACCTCTACTTACTATGTATACTCCTTCTAACTGTCCTAATAATGAGAAATTTTCAAAAGTTATAAACACCATTTTCCTATGTAGGAATATAAGCAGTTTAATTTTCTTAAAACCCTGATGATTTCTCTTTCCTCTTGACCCATTTATGCTTCTTTTTCATCTTGTATTTGAAATTCAAACTATCAATCTAGGTCTAGGCTTTTCATAAGGAATGCTTGAATGTCTTCTATTTCATTGAATATCCATTTTGCCCTCTGAAGAATTATACTCAGTTTTCTGGAGAGGTGATTCTTTTTTGTAAACCTAGGTCTCTTGACCTCCAGAACATATATATTTCAATCTCCTTGATCCTTCAGTTAAGAATCTGCTAAATCTTGTGTTATCCTGACTCTGGCTTCACCATATTTAAATTGTTTCTTTGTTCAGTATTTTCTCCTTGAGCTAGAAGGTCTGCAACTTAGCTATTATATAACTGTGAATTTTCATTTTGGTATCACTTTCAGGAGGTGATTGGTGGATTCTTTCCATTTCTTTTTTACCCTCTAGTTCTAGAGTACGAGGGTAATTTTTCTGGATAATATCTTGAAAAATGATGTCTAGATTTATTTTGATTGTGACTTTCAGGTAGTCCTATAATTCTTGAATTATTTCCTTTTTTAAAAATTAATTATTTTCAAAATTCATTTCCATAAGATTTTGAGTTACAAATTTACTCCCCATTTTCTCCTCCCCCTACCCCAAGAAATCAAGGCCACTGAATACCCCTTCCCCCAAATCTCTCTTATACCCTTCCTCATCCCCCCCATCTTTCTAGTAGGGCAAGATGGATTCCTATACCTCTGCGCCTGTATATCCTATTTCCAAGTGGTATGTAAAAAACAATTTTTAACATTTGTTTTTAAAACTTTGATTTCCAGATTCTTTCCCTTCTTCCCTCCTCACGCACCCCCACTGGGGAGACAAGCAATTCAGTATAAGTTGTACATGTGTAATTACACAAAACATTTTCATACTAGTTATGTTGTGAAAGACTAACTATATTTCCCTCCATTCTATCCTACCACCTAGATATTCTGTTTTCTCCTTTGACCCTGTCCAGTTCGAAAAGTGTTTGCTTCTAACTACACTCTCCCCCAATCTACCCTCCATTCTATCATCCCTCCTCTTATCCCCTCCCTCCTACTTTCCTGTAAGGTAAGATACCCAACTGAGTGTGTGTTGCTCCCTGCTTAAGACAAATTCAATGAGAGTAAGATTTATCCATTCCCTTTTACCTTCCTGCTTTTCCCTCCATTGTAACAGCTTGCACTTGCTTTATATGTGTGATCTGATGTGATCCTCACAAGGATCCTGGCAAGTAGGGGCTGTTATTATCCACAGAGGCACACAAACGTTTGGTGTTTTTTCCCTGCCACACAAACTTAGTAAATGTGTAAGACAGGATTTAACTCAGATCTTTTTGATGCTAAGAGAATTTATTTCTTCATGTTGGACAATTAAATAGTGTGTAATTTGGGAGGAGGAGGGCCACAAAATGAAAAAGAGAAATTCAACATCACATTGATAATGAGAGACAGAGAGATGTAAGAGACATGTGGACAGAGATGAAGAGAAGTCAGAATGCCCATCTGACAAATACCATTTGTCTTTTCCCCTAAGGTATCTCCCACATGATCCTGAACCACCAAGAAACTCATCATCCACTGTACAGTAAAGATCCTTGCAAAGAAATACTGTGGAGGAAAAATGTGTGTGTGAGTGTGCATGTGCATATATGTGTGTGTGTTTGTGTGTGTGTGTGTGTGTGTGTGCCTGTGTGTGCTCAAGTGTGGACCTCTCCACCTCCATGCCAGTTCACAATGTGCATATTCAGAGATATTTACATTTCATCCTGTGGTGCTAGACAAATGGTTCTTGCATCATTTACTCTTCAGGACACATGAAGAGCAGAGTCCAGAAAACATTCCAGTGTCAACCTGGCCATGAGAACAACATTATAATAAAATTCTGCATGTAAGGTCCAATTCCAATTTTTCTCCTGCTTTGAACACAGCAGAAGCTTACAGGACAAGCAAATACCAAGCATCAGACATCACTCAAGGGAAAATCAGAGTAATTCATAATATCTCTGAGTATGACTGTCATTTAATCATCAGTATTTTATATCTCTAACCATTCATGTTTACTTTGGATAGATCCCCAGTCTACCTATGCTATCCCAAGAAATGCAACATTAATGATTCCCCAGTTTCTAGTGGAAGCCTACCCAGCTATGTTAGGGCTTTCCAGTCTGGAACACAAGGATATGGATTTTATAGTGTCAGTTTGGACACTGAGTGTCAGAATATGGGAGGTGGAGAAATAAATTACAGTGAATCCTAGTACTTTCTTTTTCCTCTAGAACTTTTAAAGGACAAAAATGGTACAGAAGGAGGAAGTGTAGGAGAGAAATATCGACACAGACAGAGACAGAACTAAGGGGGAAAATATAGAGAGATAGAAAGAGACAGGAACAAAGCCAGAGAGAAACAGACAGAAAAGAAACAGAAGAGACAATGATATAGACAGAAAAGCATAGATAGAGACAAAGAATATTCTGTATCTTCAGCTTTGTAAGACAATCAGAGACATGAAAATTGTTTTGTAAAAACAAATGTTGATGGGGGGCTGGGAGTATCACTGGGCATAAAAACTGGGGCTTCCCTTTGCCCTTTCTTTAGAAAGAGAATGCTTTGAATATCAACTCAAATATAATTAACTCCTTTATACAATGAGGAACTGTAGTTCTGACTTGCATAAAATTATACTCTTGTAAAACTTCTTACTCTCACTGAATACTGGGAGAGAAAACTTCCAGTCACCAGGTCCCTATCTCTGCTAAGACTGGTGATACACTTGGAAAATCCCAAAGACTGAACCAACAAGGGAGTTGAAACAATCAATTTAGGAAAGAAGCAGGGTATAAAGTAAACCCACATAAATCGTTAGCATTCCAAGATAGTAGAAACAAAACACTGCAAGAAGGGATAGTAAGAGATATTCCATTTAAAATAACTCTAGAGCGTAGATGCACAGATCATAAGCTTGTAGGATGGGAGGGAATTGACTGTTCCATAATAGGAACCTGGTCAATGATACCCTTCTTCCCAGAGGATAAGTACTCTGTTCTGTCTCTTGACAGTCCCTGTGGAAGAGGCTAAGCTACATTTTTTCCTAAAAGGTATTGTTGGACAATGGAATTTTGACATATGCTTGGTTGAGCAAATATTAAGGAAACTATTTTAAGTCTTGGTCACCTATATTCAGTTTGTTCAAGGGACAGTGTGTCCCCTAGTATTACCTGGGGGAATGTTGTGGCGGCTTAACTCAGCAGCCTAAGGGCCAGCCTTAGGCTGTATTCTCAGGAGGGACTCAAAAGACCAGAGGTGAGAGAGAAGTATACAGCAGTTGTCTTTTATTGTATTGTAGCGTCCTCCTTAAATACCCTAGAGGTAACATGATTAGAGTATGATTCCTTCGTGCACTGGAGGAATGGGCCAATGGAGGATGGGCTGAGCCAGCTGTCTCAGCTGCTGCTCATCAGGCGAGTGGTTTTATGAAAGACTTCCTTGTGAGCTTAGCAAATGGGCTGTGACCCTTAGTACCACAGGTGCTTTTAGACTCACACTGATCCCTACAATTCCCCCCCTTTTTTTAGAAAAGTGCCAAGTGAGTATCAACCTGAATCATGGCTAAGAGAATACAAAAACCTCAGACAAACAAAGGAGGACAGCAAAACAATAATATGTCTCAACTTATGAGGTTTAAGACATTAACACAAAATGTCCTATACTTATAACCACAGTCTGATGCTGTTTGAATTAGCTGCTGATATTAAATCAATTCTGGCTTGTTCTTCAAAGCCTTTTGACACATTGAGCTTGCACCATTTGGTTTTACACAGTAGATATGGACATAGCAAGAGATTAAATGTACAATTCATACAAGTCACATTTGACACCCCTTGAGCTCCTGTTCCATTATGTCCCCACATTTTCACTCTGCAACAGAACACCAAACACAAAGTTGGATCATTTTAAAAGGATACGAAGGACTTAACTAAATGTAGTATTAACCATTTGCAAAAGAAGGGTTATTAGCAGCTATACAAATTATCATCCATGGCAAATCTTACATTTGTATAAACACTGATGAAGGCATTCCTTTTTTGGTATTTCACATTACAACTGAGATACAAACAACATTACAACTGAGCTACAAAGAGTGCTTCACTGGAAATTTCCCTAAGATACCCTTATCCACAGAGTTAGCCTGTGTTATACACAACCGTTTAAAGATAGGACTCTTTGAAGAAGAATAGTAACTGTCCTGAGCTTTTTCCCCCAAACATGCTCAAGCATAAAAGTTACATCCAACATTTGTTGTGCTATTCAGTCCCAGCCTCAAGCACATGCTGCCATGTTTCCAATGCTGTCCCAAGCTGTTCTCACAATTGGTCCTAGGGAAACCATGACTTTCCATAGATCTTTCCAATTTTTGTCTTTTGATAGACTCCACATTTGCATGGGAACAGAACATATTGTGTATAGTTTATGATGGGCCATCAGTAGCCATCCATTGTAGCTTGACTGATGGAGCCAATGGTGTGATGGGTTGGCTGTGTTGTTCCACATTAGCAGGTGGTGAGATGGCGAGCATGGTGAAGGCAGCAGCCAGCAGCCACATCCCTTGCTGATTCATCTGGCATTGTCTCCACCATCGTCAGAACAGGCATCTCCTCTTTCATTTTCCACTGCTGGTTTTAAGTTAACACAGACACTCTTTGCAGAAACCCACTGTTGACCTTCATCTGTGGAGATACAAGCATACCCTGGCCCCCACATTAGGAGGGAATAGGGGCCTTCCCAAGTACCCGTGGGTATCTTACACATTACTTTTTCACCACTGCCACTTCTTTGCCAGCACCCTAGCTTCATACTCTATAGAGCTGGCACATAGCAGGTGTGACATCCTCAGCAGTGTATAAACTACTTTTTTTATGTGGTCCTGTCTCACAGGGCCTGGGCCATCTCCCCCTTTTGGTTTTTAAGATATAGCTCCATAAGGTTGGGGGACTAAGGTTGCTTGGGTGATAGTGTCAGCCACAACCATGTTTGTCAATAAGCGATCAGTCCTACTGTTGCCATCAAAATTGAGACCAAGGCCATCAATGTGAGATCACACATGAAGAATGTAAATTGGATGTGCATGAGTTCAAACAGTTTGTTGGGCTTTTAGGAAAAGCTCTGTGATGATTTCAGTTGGATCCTTCTTTAAGATCCCTGTTAACTGTATTGTAATAAATTGTAATTGTAATATTGTAATAAACAATAAGGATGTACTAGGTTTCTCTTACATAATATTTTTCTTTCTCAAGATCAAACTTTAAAATCTCAGAAATTTTTTTCAAATATTTTGAGAATCTCCCAGCAAGTACCAAAATAAACAAATTCCTCTTTCAGATTGAATCATCTTGCCTCTAGAGATAGTTCCCGTGGGCTTTTGGCAGTTTTACAACATAGAAATAACTGAGAAGGACTTTAAGGAGGGTCTGGTGGTGATGCCCCTGCTTTGTCAAAATCCCCTACATGCAGGAGGAATGATCTGAATGGACAGAATTAATCCAAATAAAGTTTTCACTTAATCTCCTCCTTTCTACATATAGCAATCAACTAACTAGGTTTTATCATCAAAACGGTAAAAGTAACTTTGATAATAATTTCCATAAGTCGTAGTCAAATGGTTTTAAATATAACTTCCTTTTTAACTATAGGTAAAGGTGTAAATACCTGGTTTTCTAAAGGGCACATACACACATTACAAAATGCAAGTGACCTAACTGTTTTTAAACAAATTCTATCTTTTCATTCCAACAAAATTCAACCTAAAATTTTGCTGATAAAACACTACTTGTGTCTTACAATGATTCCTTAATCTTCACTACACTTGAATTTTATCATAGTTAAGAAAAACTGCAAGGGCACCAATTTCATTTCCAAATCATCACTTGCAAAAGCCACTTAAAAAAAAATAGGCTTTTCTCCTGTCCTCACAGCTGAAGAGTCTTATTGTGGATTTAAAGGTTACAATGGAGATGTTCATTTGTTTATCTAAACAAAGTGTGGGCTTCAGGGTGCCTCAGGGCTTTTGCAAGTGGGATCCTTGTTTGCTTAGTCCTTTCAGTCAGATTGGGGGGGGAGGGTAACTTAAATTCCCTATTATTTCTACAGCACTCTCTCTTTATCTGCTAATTTTGCCTTGTACTTCAGTGCTGTTTTTCCCAAAAATTTCTTAGAGAGTGAAATACTCTCAACTCCCCACTCAAAGGGAGTGGAACTTCTGAAAAAATTCTCAGAGGTGCACCAAGTTCTACTTCCACAAAACTGGGGAACTTGAAGCTCTCATCTTTCAAATGTTTCTTTACCAGAAATGAGCAAAATTTCAATCTGCCTAAATGCCAATTAGTATAACAAATTCTGACTTATCTTAGCATCAGGTTATGAATGACACCAATTCACTTCTACACATTTCCTTAAAATGACCAAAATAAGTTCAAATTGATACACAAGATTTTTTCTCTGATAGGTGAGGCAGGAAATGGTTAATTGCTTATTTGTTTACCTTTTCAATCTGAGGGGAAAATTACCATATTATTTCTTATCACCTTTTCCTCACTCCACTTGGCCAGCATGGAATGAAGGGAAGGAGACTTTTAAACCTTTGAAAATCTCAGAACTTTTGTTCACACCTTTCTAACAGAATGACAAATGACTCTCACACAGTTGCTCACGTAAAGTATAAGCACAAACCAGACAGACACAAAACACAATAGAATGGAATCAAAAGTTCACAGAGAACTTTTAGGAGCTCTTCCGAAAAAATTAAACAGTTGCTAGCTCTCCAGATAGTAATGGAAGCCAGGTGAAGCTTACTTGATAATATTAGAAACAACTGTATCACACCAAAGTGTTCAAGCCACCTCTGGCACTTTCAGTTCTGATGCTAAACATATCATTAATGTGTTCCACATAAAAATAGCAGAAATTGGGAAATGCTGGAGTCCCTCCTTCTCCCACTTCAACCGAAATTTTGAAATATATGCCGAGGTAACCCCGGCCACCTGGGTCTCAGTTGGCAGAGATTCCCATGCAGGAGGCCACATCTATGTGGGGAATACTGTCCTGTCAGCCCCTGTGTTGACCAGGCCAGAAAATACTCTCCCTCATTATCTAAGAGTCATCAAAGGCCTTTTTTGTTCAATTTGTTTCGTGAAGAAAGTTTCCTTCACAGATTTTATGGGGAAATTGAGGAGCATTCCTTGAGCTGTGGGAGCTCCTTTGTTGATATAAGTGTAATCAGCATCTGCATTTAAAAGAAGGATGGTGTTGGGGATTTCATGATATATTCTCACAACAGGAGTGGCCATAGAATATGTGTCAGGGGGAGAAATAACAAGAAAAGGGAGAAAAATTTGTGAGGGAGGTTGAATTGGGAGTTCTCAGGTGCTATGTGGCAGAAGGCTAAAGTAACCTAAACTCCAAAGTTGGAAAATTCCAATTGTTGCTGTGCTGCCAAGGCTGCATAACAACCCCTCCCCTTTGGCATCTGTGGTGCCTGTTTCTTTTGGGCAACAAGCACCCGAGGTTGTGGGGCCCTCAATGGGCCTCCAGACCCATTTCTCTGGTTCTTTCTCTGTCTGCATTCAGAACCCCAACATCCCATTTGACCACATTTTGGACATGGTGTGTTGGGTCTCCCTCAACTACCTTCTGGAGCTCTACCCTTTACTGGACCCTCCTTTAATCTGTATTTGCACTCCCTTATATAATGTCCTGGTTTGCCACACCTAAAACAATTTTCACCAAATTTCCTTGCAGTAGCCAGGAAAGAAAATGTGAGCCCTGCCTGATAAATTTGAGAGCCCATCTTATCTCATCCTTGAATCATCTCCTCCAAGGAAGCATCTTTTTGGAGCCCCATCATAGCCCTATTACAATCAGCATTAGCATTCTCTCTCAACAGGATTTTTAACATTCTTTCAGTGCCTCCCACATCCCCCATGGCTCCAGCTACAGCCTCTTGTATTCAGGGGAACAAAGTCAGTAAAAGGCACATTTGTTTTTTGCCTTATTTGTGTAAAGTTTTCTTTGTCCTCTTTGGCCACAGGGATCTTGCTCCAGGCATGGCGAGCACAATTAGAGATATTTAAATGTGCCTCCTCTGCATAGCCCAATTGTTGGGCTGTATCAGTAGAAGGTCCAGTGCCTGAAAACTACTGAAACACCAGTTGCATATGAGCACCAGGTGCCAATGCAGTGGGGTGGAGGCAGCATTGCTCAGTGTATTCCTCCATCCAAAAAACAGCCTGCCCTGGGGTCAATGTTGCTCTGGCTAATGCCTTAAGTACCTTAAAAGGAAGACGTTTAAGCCACCTTCTCACCTGTCCCAAATTGAAAGGGTCAGGTTCTTCAATGACTGGAAAGAATTCCCAACTGCCTATCATATCCTCTTTTTCTTGAGCCCTCTCTAGTGTTTTTTCTAATGCAGAGCGTGCATGCAGGACATCTGAGGGAACTCTAGTATCGATTTTCTTATTCTGAGCCATAATTCCCTTTTCTACATCACTAGGCTGACAGTCTGTCTCTATTTTACATGTGCTCTCCTCAGGTGGCCTGCTTGGTACTTTCTCTTCTACTGTGAGTGAGCTTTCACGCCTGTAATCTCTTCCTCCTTTCTGTTGATTCACCTGACTTTTGCCCAACTCTATTTTATCAAGCTGCTTCAGCCCTTCCCTTTTGCCTAACTCTGTAATCCCAGGGTCTCTGTTAGGGGGTGTGGGTGGCCAGAACCACTTCCCCTCTCTCCATGGGCAAACCCCTGCTTGAGCCTCTTTCACTAGGAAGGGCTGGGCCTGTTTGAATACAGGCAGGGAATGTAGGAACCTCCCTTCTCTCCCCTTCACAGGCATCCTTCACTAGGTGATAAATTGTGAAATCAATGCCCCAGACTTCCTCATCCTCAGGACAGGTCCTGTAAGCCTCTTTCTCCCCTGGTATTATTTTGCTTTTATAATGTCCCATCTTTACTCACCACTCTCTGAGCCTCTGTGATTCCCGGATATAGCACAGTAACTCGGGAATCTTCTCCTAGAGCCTCTTTGCAAATAGAGGTGTTTGTTACCATCTCTTTCAGGGTGCACTGGTGTGATCCTGGGGTCCTTCTATTGGCCCCGAAGGGTTCTTTTGTCAACCCCACCTTCCCCATGTTGTGGCGCCACCTGTTGCAACTGATTAACTCAATAGCCTAAGGGCCAGCCTTAGGCTGTATTCTCAGGAGGGAATGAAGAGACCAGAGGTGAGAGAGAAGTGTACATCAGCTGTCCTTTATTGTATTGTAATGTCCTCCTTAAATACCCTAGAGGTAACACGATTGGAGCATGATCCCTTCATGCACTGGAGGAATGGGCCAATGGAGGATGGCTGAGCCTGTCATCTCAGCAGCTGCTCATCAGGGGAGCAGTCTTGTGAAAGACTACTCCATGAGCTTAGCAACTGGGCTGTGACCCTCAGCACCACAGGTGCTTTCGGACTCACACTGATCCCTACAGGGGAAAATGCTTGTACTGTTATTTTGCTATGTCTTTTGAGTAAATATCCCTTTATAAAAGCTAATTGATGTTAACTGCTGAAACAATACTGGGGCACTGATCCCTGATAATTAGTATTGCAGAAAAATATCAAAATTGAAACCCACTGCAACTGTCAATGAAGACATTCTCACCAAGACACCTCAAGGTGACCCCAGATCCCAGAGGGAGAGATTGTCCTTTTGCACTATAGATCCCAAAACATGTACTTGAATATGAGGTAAGATGAGAATCTTCAGAGCTACATATGAACTAGAGTGTAATGAAGATACAGTCTATTAGAAGACATCTGATATTTGCCAACTTTGTGAAAATATAGGTGATACTAATTTTACTTTCCATAAGAAGAAAACTTTGCCCAGTAGTTGAGTGAAATTTTATCTTAACTAAATTGAAGCAAGTAGAATTTTTACCATTATTCCTGAAGGATAGGAACAATGGCTTTGGGGTCAAAGGGCTTTGGGCCAATCACAAGTTTTCTGGATATGATTTTCCTTTTCTGTGAAATAAAGAGGTATAGAAGATGACCTTTAAAGTCCTTTCCTGTTCTTTCTCCTTGGATGCTAACTATCACAGTGTTTGGAAACACTTAGATGATGCGTTAGTTTTGTTTTTTCATTCAATAGTTTGCTCCAAAGGCAAAAGAAAAAAAAAAAGGAGCTGGGTGAGATTTTCTATGCATAAATATAGAATGTTTAGGGAGATAAGTAGAGCTGTTGCAGTCTAGCGGTGTTGGGAACCCTGAAATTCAAGGGCGATAGACATGGGTCCTATATTGAAAGAATTCAACTCAAGCCAAATTCAGTTAAATTATTTATTTTATACAAGGTTTATTTTTTCACCAATAAAATCAGGCAGGACTTTTAAGAACCAGTGCATTTGGTAAATGAGACTTACCTCCTTTATAGGGGAAACAGATTTTGTGGGGAGATTTGAGTGGGATTTAGGAGTGGCCAATAGGCTAAGTTATCATAGGTAACAGAGAAGGGATCTAGATGGAATTAAGCGTGAGAAGTGGACTGGGTAAAATCTGGAGATAACAGACAATAAAGGACTGGGCTAGGTTAGATGTAACAGAGAATTGGAGACTGGGGCGGGGTCAAAACCACAATTTGAGGACAGTTGAAAGGATGATATTGGGACATGTCTCAGGCTAATGCCAGGGCCACATGGAAGCACAAGGGAAGTTCAAAGTGTGTGAGTGTCTGTGTGTGTGTTGGGAGTGTTTCCAGCACCCATACCCTTTCATTCTCTACTCAAACAAATGAGACCCAAATTCTTTTGGGGTCAGGGGTGAAGATCTTGGCTTCTTAAACTGTTTCCTGTTGACAAGGGGCATAGAGCTCTCCCTGCCCCCATGGTTCCCACTTAAGGTGTCAGACTTCAGAACTTGGCTGATGCTAGGTCCTGTTTTCTAGAGAGGTTGATATATAGCCTGAGCAGTCATCTGGAAGATGATGGTTCAGACCCCGGAGGAGACAATCCTGGCAGAGAGAGTAAGCAAACAAGGACAAAACAGACACAAGAGGAATATAGAGAAAAATCAATTTTTCATTAGGAAATTCAAGATGGCTGTGGCAAGACCAAAATATAAAAGGAAAAGGGCATATATGATTTCACCTATTTTTATCCACCTGTCTACTGGAGGGGGCCAAGCCTATTTGAACAGTAGCTTGAGGTCCTCCAAGGCTTCACAGGCACATTCCAGCATCTCTGGGTACACACTGGGTAAGCTCAACAGAATTGTTGGCTAGTTTCTCCTGGTTTACTGTCAGTAAATATAGGCTTTATCAGAGACTTGAGGACTTTCTTCCCTAAGTGTGTGGTTTGGTGTAAACCAAAAAGAAGATTCCACTGGCTTTCCTCTGCAATAAGAAGTTGGCTTGAGGGTGTCTGAAACAACCCAGAGAAGAAAAGTGTGTATCCCCTTTCTTTAGCAAGGGTCTATTCTTGGTTGTGTGGAAAAAGGTGTGGAGAAATCAGGAAGCTGTGGTACTCCCACAAAGGAACCAGTATAGTTAACTGGCTGGCAGCATTCTTTCTGCAATGTCTGCCAGGCAATTTCCAATGGCCTGATCCATTTCCCCTTTTTGGTGGCTTTTGCCAAAGAAAACATCTCTCTTGGATGGCTTTTGAACAAGTTGGAAGGGATGTGAAATCTCTTGAGCATGCTGGATAGGAGAGTTGTTTTGCTGTCCAATATTCCCTTTCTTTCCAAATTACTCCATAGGAAAGCAGAATATGGAAAGCATATTTTGAGTGACTGAAAATATTCACTCTTTTATTTCCCCCTAGATCTCCAGCTCTGGTCTATGCTACTAATTCTGCTTCTGACAGATGTCCCAGGGGCCATGGGTTTGGCTACTATGGTATGGTGAAGACTGACTACTGCATACTTAGCTCTCCTAACCTCTTGTTCAACAAGGGTTGCTGGGCTGAGTGTGTGGCACACCAGAATGATTAGGTCAGGGGCATCTAAGAGCAAGGCTTGATATTTGATAAGCCTGCCAGTAATCAGTCACTGATGACCCTTTGCTTCCAGGATGTTCTGAACTTATTGGGCAGTCAGAACTTTCAGGTCTTTGCCAAGTGTAAGTCTAGAGGCTTTCTCATTTAGAATGGCTGTAGCAACCTTGGCCCAGAGGTACGAAGGCCATCTGATAGCCACAGAGTCTAATTGTTTTGAGAAACAGACAACCAACCTCTGATCAAATTTTTTTAAAAATTAATTTATTAATTTTTGCGTTTTGGAGTGGGGAATACAGGGCAGTTGGGGTTAAGTGACTTGCCCAAGGTCACAGGGCTAGGTTTGTGTTAAGTGTCTGAGTCTGGATTCAAACTCAGGTCCTACTGACTCCAGGGCCAGTGCTCTATTCACTGTGCCACCTAGTCACCCTGCTGGGGTCAAGTTCTAAGAACTATTATAGGACTCCCAAAACTTGTCCTCTTCTTTCATCAACATACAGAGCAAAAGATTTTTTCTACATTTTGTAGAACTAATACTGGAGTGGTGGTTGATTCAGTTTTCTATGTCTCAACAGCTTTAGTCTGGTGGGGGTCCCACTCTAAGAATGAGTGAGTCAAGGACTTGAGTAAAGTCATAATGGGGCCCAACTAAAAGGTCAAAATTAGGGATCCAGAGTCTACAAAATCCAGTCATGCCTAGAAAAGTTCAAAGTTGGTTTTTAGTGACTGGAATAGGGAGAGACAGAATTGACCTTTTCCTCTCTAAGGTTAAGGAGCAAGAGGTAGGTGTTAGTTCATGGCCCACAGACTGTACACTATTTGGACTTTGTTAGTATATGGGTTAGAGACTATGCAGTGAATCAGAAAAACTGCTTCATTAACAGCTCTGAGATCTTAAGCCATTCAGTATTCTCCATTAGGGTGTTTTGTTTTGTTTTGTTTTACAGGAAGGATAAAAGTGTTACATGTGGACTGGCAAAGGACAGATTTTGTACTTAAGCAATTTTTTAATCGATGGTTGCAGTAACTGACAGTCCTCAAGCTTAATTGGATTTTGATGGCAATGGGAGAACACATAGGATCTTAGAGGGAAACAATGATTGTGTGGAATGAATAGCTCACCCAGGAAATCCCTGATTCCAAAAAATTGGCTCAACTGTCTCATACACTTCTGGGACATGGGGAGGTCTGGTGAAGAGAGAGAAAAGGAAGATGGAAGGCTTACTAGAAAAAAAAATTGACTCCCCAATTTCACCCTAACAAGGAGATGGGGCAAGGGGAGAGCATAAAGGAGTGATCAAATGACAGCTCTCCAAACAGTCAGAGTGATTCACAGCTACACTGTAAAGGTTTAGGTTGTGCATGAAGATGAGGGTGGTATGGAAATGATGATGTTATCACAGATTTTATTTCAGGAGAAACTGAAATAATAGTTGGGGCTTCAAGAACATTATGTATGGGACCCTAAAAAGTCATGGTACCTCTACATTTCTACCAAAATCAGTTCATGCCAACTACAGAAAGTTAATTGTTCATTTTTTAAATTAAAATTTATATTTATTTTTAGTTTACATCATTCATTTCCACAAGATTTTGAGTTACAATTTTTCTCCCCATCCTTCCCCTACCTACCACCCCAAAATAGTGATCCCACTGTATACCCCATCCCCCAATCTGCTCTCTCCTATATCCTCCCCCATCCCCCTCAGACTTTCCAGTAGGGCAAAATGGATCTCCTTACCCCAGTGCTTGTATACCTTATTTCCCAGTTGATTGTAAAAATAATAATGATAATATATTTTTGAAAACATTTTCTTTTAAAACTTTGAATTCCAGATACTTTCCCTTCCTCCCTCATCACCCACCCTTACCAGGAAGATAAATA
>CM053587.1:354093126-354120763 GCA_028646515.1 Pseudochirops corinnae
ATTCAATCAGAGTAAGGTTGATGCATTCCCTTTTGCCTTTCTGTTCTTCCCCCCCATTGTAACAGTTATCCTTTTCCCCTTCTATATGAGATAATTCACCCCATTTTGTCTCTCCCCATTTCTTCTCATTATATTCCTCTCTTGTCTTTCAATTTTTCCTTTTAAGTATCACCCCTCCCTTCCTATTCAATTAATTCTGTGCCCTCTGTCTATGTATACCTGTACACATATATATACACACCCATATATGTATTCATACACCCATATACCCTCCTATATAGACATAATATGTATGTATGTATGTATGCATATATACATTTATATTCCCTTCACCTATCCTCATAGAAAGTTTCATAAGTTACAATTATCATTTTTCCATGTAGCAATGTAAATGGTTCAACTTTCACAAGTTCCTTATGAATTATTTTCCCTGTTTACCTTCTCATGCTTCTCGTGCTTCTTGTATCTGAATGTCAAATTTTCTATTCAGCTCTTGTTTTTTCATCAAAAAAGCTTGAAAGTCTTCTATTTCACTGAGTGACCATATTTTCCCCTGAAACATTATACTCAATTTTGCTTGGTAGGTAATTCTTGATTTTAATCTCATCTCTTCTGACTGCCGGAATATCATATTCCAAGCCCTTTGATCGCTCAATGCCACGTACTGTGTTATCCTGATTGTGTTTCCACAGTGCTGAAATTATTTCTCCTTACCTGCTTGTAATATTTTCTCCTGAATCTGTGAACTCTGGAACCTAGCCATAATATTCTTTTGGGGATCTTTATCAAGAGGTGATTGATGAATTCTATCAACCTCTACATTGCTCTCTGGTACTAAAACATCAGGGCAATTTTCCATGAGAATTTCTTGAAGGATGATTCCTAGGTTCTTTTTCTGATCATGGCTTTCAGGTAGTCCAATAATTTTAAAATTATCTCTCCTGAATCTATTTTCCAAGTCAGTGGTTTTTCCAATGAGGTATTTCATATTGCCATCTATTTTTTCATTTGTTTGGATCTGTTTAATAATATCATGATTTCTCATAAAGTCATTTGCTTCAATTTGCTCCAGTCTAATTCTGAAGGAATTATTCTCTTCCTTGAGCTTTTGAGATTCTTTGTCCATCTGGCAAATTCAGATTTTTAAGGCATTCTTCTCCTTATTGGCTTTTTGAGCATCTTTTGCCATTTGAATTAGTCCATTTTTTTAAGGTGTTATTTTCATCAGTCAGGTTGTTGACTCTCTTATCATGATTTTCTTGCAACATTTTCATTTCTCTTCCCAATTTTTCCTCCACTTCTATTATTTGGTTTTCAAAATCCTTCTTAAGCTCCTCTGTGGCTTGTAACCAGTTCATATTTTTCTTGGAATTTTTGGCACAGGAGTTCTGACTTCATTGTCTTCCTGCCATTCCATGCTTTAATCCTTTTTGTCCCCCCAAAACAATCTAACGTAGGATTGCTGTGCTTGCTTTGCTTCCTTTACTTGCTCATGTTGCTGCTCAATTACTTGACTTTGAGCTTTTTCCCACAATAGAACTCTACTTCCAGACGTGAGAGCTTTGTCCCAAATTGCTGGGATTTTCACAGCTGCTGGAGCTATTAGTTGGGAGTCCTCTCTAAAGCCTCCAGTCTCTTGCACCTGGTCATAAATCCCCATGACCTCCACCCAAGACAGTGATCCAGATCCAAGCAGGTTAAAGCAAGAGTGATTACCCCTCAGAATGTTCACTAGGTGCCCCTATAATCTGCAGACCAGTAGCTCTGTAGAGCTCCACCTACGTGGAGGTGGGTGCATGGCCATTGTGCCTGAGCTGCTTCTCCCTTCTGGGGACAGAGGCCAGACTGCATACTCGGCCCCACTGTTTGCAAAGTCCACACTGAGCTTTACTTTGCCTTTGGCATTTATGGGTTGATAATTCTAGAAATGGCCACAGCTGTTGGTCATCCATTCTCCCAAATTAACTCTAGCCAGCTGATTTGGGCTGCCCTTGGTCTAAAACCGCAGACTCATACTGGGTTGGGGTTGGCTCCCAGCATGCTGTGATGGACCCTTCCTACCAGCCTGCCGGGCTGCCTTCAGAGGCAGATTTGTTTCATGTCATTTTGTGTGTTCTGTAGCTCTAAAATTTGTTTACAGCCCTTTTATAGGTATTTGAGGTGGTTATGGGGGAAGCCCATGAAGCTTTCCTGCTTCTGTGCCACCATATTGACACCACACATCTTAATTGTTCATGAGAGAAGTTACACCTTAAAAATTGGAAAATGCTGCTAACAGGGGTGGATTTTTTCTTTTGGTGATTTTTAGATTTGAGAAAGTGATGGAGAAAATCTTTATGATGCAAATTAAATGAAAAAATTTGTAGGATGTTTTGAGAAAACTCTTTGTTAAACACTTACCAGAAAAACCTGAATTCTCTGACAAGATGTGGGAAGTTGGAAGAAGAACCAATTAATATTCAAATATCCATCACATGGTAAACCACAGGCATCCCATGCTGATGTGGGTTATTTTTGAAACATTTTATTCCTCTGGTAGGAATTATGAGACAATTTCCTAGAATAATTTCTGCCCTTGGAATCCACTTTTTTCTTTATCCCTTCCTGAGTGTTCATTTCTGGCTTCAGCAAGATCACATAACACTTGGGAATAAAGATGCAGCCCAGTAACCCAGCACTGGAGACAAGGATGGAGAAGATCTCTACAATCACCAAGGCTTTGCCCTTGCTGCTCTGGTATGTGGGGAGGAAGGAGACCCACACACTGCAGAACACCAGCATACTGAATGTGATGAACTTGGCTTCATTGAAAGTATCAGGCAGGCTCCTGGCCAGGAAAGCTACAGTAAAGCTGCTCAGGGCTAGGAAGCCCATGTACCCCAGGACACAGTATAAGGCGATATCAGAGCCCTCATTACATTGGATGATGATGTGACCAGGTTCAGAGTGTGGATCCATATCTGGAAAAGGGGGAGAAATTCCCAGCCAGATGCCACAGATAATCACTTGAATGCCAGAGCAAATGAGGACAATAGAGTTGGACACCCTGGATTGCACCCACATCCTGACTCTACTCCCTGGTCTTGTAGCCCTGAAGGCCAGAAGCACCATAATGGTTTTTGCCAAAATAGAAGACACAGCCACAGTGAAGACAACTCCAAAAAATGTTTGTCTGAGGAGGCAGGTGGCTACAGTGGGTCGGCCAATGAAGAGCAAGGAGCAGAGGAAACAGAAGGTGAGGGAGATGAGGAGAGTATAGCTGAGAGTCCGATTATTGGCCTTGACAATGGGAGTGTCTTGAAACTTTACAAAAACCCATAGAACCAGGATGGTCAGGAGAGAGAAGGAAATAGTTATCAATCCTAGTGTTATCCCCAAAGGTTCTGCAATATTAAGGAAGGTCACAGCCTTTGGGAAGCAGTGATCTCTGTCCTTATTTGGATACTCATCTTCTGGACACTTCACACAGTGGTCCACATCTGAAAAGGAAAGGAAAACATTCAGATCCTATCTTATGTAGGAGAAGTGATTGCTAGTGATCTCCTGTCTGATATTCCCTTTCATTTATTCTATATATCATTTCATTACTTTCCTATTCACATATTAGATTCTCCGTTAAAAGGTGAATTGAATGCACTACCTGTATTTGTCCTTTTATGGACCCACAGCACTTAGCATTGTGCCTGGACTTTAGCACAAACCCAATGGCCTCTTGCCTTGTCTGTGATTAGCACACCATACTTTGCTGGTGGTGGCTTGTGTTGTGTTTAACATGATGTATGATCTCAATAAGCAAGGTGTCTGTTTACCCATGGCAGACTTCAGGGAGATCATTTGATACACAGGATTCACTGCAGTAAAAATACAAACAGACAAACATCATGCTCTACATTCACAGAAAACCCCAATTATGCCTCATTTGTCTCCTTGTATAATTCGTTACTTCTGATATTCAACGATGTCTTCACTATAAGATGTGAAACTTCACTATATAAACATTTAACAGTATTTTATTTTGTTTTCTTCCTTAAAATGGGATTGCGATTTCACCCGGATATGGAATCTTTCTCAACTCTTGGAGACAACAAGGAATCAGGAAGACCTGAGTTCCAATCTGGCCTCAGTCCTTTACTAGCTGAGTGACCCTGGGTGAGTCATTTAACCTTTCTCGTGTCAGTTTCCTCCAGTCTAAAGTGGACATCATGTCATCTGTTACATAATGGAGTGGTAAGGAGCAAACAAGACAAGAGAGTTCAAGTGCTTTTGGGAACTTTAAGGAACAATATAAACACCCACTATTAGTATTTACCCATGCTAGCAGAGGTGTTTTTTTCCAATGCACAGTCCTAGAGTGGTGATTCTTTACTTGGGGTCCACAAATCCACAGGTAGGTTTATGGGAGGTTTTCAGAGGAGACACAAATTTGGGTGCATGAAAGTACATCATTATTTTGAGAAACTCTACCTGAAATTTAGCATTTCCTTCATTTTAAAATTAAAAAACAGTATTCTGAGGAGGGGTTTATAATCTTCACAGACTGGCATGACAGAAAAATGTTAAGAATTCCTGTCTTCCCTACCCCACTGCCTTACACCTTCGCCTGGTGCGGATGGTACCCCAGCCTTTGCTGTGTGCCTTTGATCCCACAGCCGCCACCCCTGGGAACAACTTCTCCCTCTCCCTCCACAGGATCTGTCCAGCAGTTCAGAGAAAGTGTTGTGGATCTCATGGTTTGGTGGGCTTTGTGGCAATGCATTCCTCTCTGAGGCGGATGAAGACTAGACCCAAGATGAGTCCAACCTCACAGGGCTCAGTGAACAGGTGCCCCACTGTAGGCAGGCACCAGACATGATTCTGGACTTGGAACCTGATGAGGAGTTGGAAGACAGCCCCAAGCAGAGTGACCTGAATGAGCAGGCAGCTGAGATGTTGTATGTACTGATTCATGCTAGCTACATCCTCACAAACTGTGGCATCACCAAGATTTTGGAAAAATACCAGCAGTAATCTTTCACTATTGTTCCCATGTATATTGTGAAAACCAGCCCATGTTGCCCATTGGACTGGCAAACATACCAGGTGAGGCCATGGTGAAGCTGGACAGCCCCAAGTGCATGGATGCTTATACTCCAAGTCGTCCAGGCACCACCACACAGATGGCTCTTACTTTGGTACTGGCTTTCCTCACGTGATCTTCATGGTGCATCCTGAGTACAGGCTCAAACGTCCTGCCAACCAATTTGTGCCCAAGCTGTACAGCTTTAAGATTCACCCTATGGAATTTCAACTGCAGCTTCAGGCAGCCAGCAACTTCAAGAGCCCTGTCAAGACCATTCACTGTCTTATCCCCTCCCCTCCCACCCAACAGCTCACACTGTGACACTGTTCCCCCTGCCCCTAGGACACACACATCTTTCTAGAACCCTTAATGGTTCTTAGTTTAAATTAAGAAGTGATTATTGTGGTGGTGTGGTGAGAGTATCAAATAAAGTAGGGGAAAAGGCAAAAATAAGAGTTCCCGTCTAGTTATATGGGGCACAGAGGGATGAATTGGTTTGCCCTGACTTACAGATCCAGTCTTTGCAGATAACACTTGACCCCAAGACTTCCTACCTCCAAGACCAGCACCATTTCTGCTAGACCAGGGGTGGGGAACCTACAGCCTTGAGACTACATGTGGCCCTCAAGGTCCTCAAGTGTGGGTGGACCTTTGACTCAATCTGAACTTCACAGAACAAATCCCCTTCATAAGAGGCTTTATTCTGTAATACCTGAAATACCTGCAGCCAAAAGGCTGCACGCAAGAACCTAGAGGGCCACATGTGGCCTCGAGGCTGCAGGTTCCCCCCACACAGGTGTGCTACACAATTTGGCCTTTTCCTAAGCTCATGCTGATAATCACCTGTGAAGTGTGTTATTCCCTGTAATGGTGTATGTTTGTCATGGGTTATTCTGAATCTCTGACTCATTATGTGGACTGAACATTATGGCTTAATAGAAAGTGCTTTAGACCCAAAGTCAAAAGACATGGATATTAGTCTTGGCACCACCCAAATCAGGTTTGGGGGAGTACAGTCACCTCCAAGGGATTAATAAATGAGACAAATGCGAGAAAGACAATGGCTAAGGTCCCTTCCACCAAAGATATTCTATAATTAGTTCTCTAGTGTGTCTCCATGGATTGGACTGTTTCAGTGCCACTGGTTCCACTCAGCAGATGTTCTTTGGAAACCAACCTGACATGTTTCAGAGAGTGATCACTTTTAAGCATTGTTCATTCACCCTGAGGAATTCACGCCTCTCCCTAGCAGGACTTCAAGTGAAAAACACCCATTTATTAGAATTCAGTCCTTGCACCATCCCTCATTCTCCACTTTCAGTCACAACCAATCTGACTTGATCTTTCTCCCAAATTCCTTCCTTTCTTGTAAGATTATTTTCCTACCAGATTCCAATCATCATCTTAAATCAGCTCAACTACAAATCACTCCTCAGACTCTGACCTGGAGCTCACCCCTTCTGGGTCCCAACACACACTTTAGCCTTTCCACATAATTTAGGTCCTTTTGGTGGGATCACCTCCTCTGGTCCTCCCTTGGTCAAATTCCTCCCCTGGACATTCTGTGCCAAGCCTCTGCTCCACCACAGCTGCAGATGTGCAGATGTGTCTAAATGCGGATCATCTTCTTTCAGGGATGTAGCAATAAATTTTTAAAAGCTGACTTTTTAAAATAAAATGTACACCTAACTCTGAAGTTTCATATGCATTATTAACATTTTCTGCAGCCTTTTCTCAAGTCTAAGATACAAACAAATTAAACTCTAGTTACACCATTGGTTGACTTCCTCTATGTAAATATTCACACTGAAAATTTAGCATTTGCATCTGACAGGTGGGTGTGAGCTGGCTCCAGCATGTCTCTATTACTTATCTCACAATGCAGCCCAAAAATGAGGACAGTAGCTGATGATCCAATAGAGAATAAGAGAAGACTCTCTCTCTCTCTCTTTCTTTCCCCCCTCTCTTCTGCTACCCCTCTGTAATTGCATATGAATATATGTATATATATATATAGTACATATGTACACAATATGTACACACTTTATATATGTTTATATACATTTATGTACATTTTTACTTACATCTGATACGATGTAATAATGTCAGGTACCATTCTCTGCCTCTGTGTCTGTTTCCAGTTCTGTGTCCCTATCTCAGACATTTACCAAGATTCTCTTTAGTGGTTTTTATCCTACAGGTGTAGGGTGTGTTCAGAGAAGGCTAGCACCTCTGATACGAGGGCTTCTGAGACCCTTTCAGGGCTGCTTCCCACCTTTGGTGTCTACTTCATCCACCTAACTCTCACCTGTGGCTCCACAAAGCTGTAGCCTGTGCTGTAGCCATGGCCTCTTAAGCCATTTCAGCAGATGGGCAAATCAAGTTGAGGGTAACTGAAGGTTCTCAAACACTTCAGTGAATTACGGGGCTGTCTGCCCCAGTCCTATAAAGACTTCACCTAATAGAATAAATAGATGTCCCACCACATAGCACCACACTATGCTTATGTGGAAGCATCAGATACAATAAAAGGAAAAGATTTGAATGTAATGGATAAGTTCACTATCCTTGGCAATATACTTTCCCAGGAAGCATACACTGATAGTGAGGGTGGTGCAGACATTTGCAGAGCTAGCTCAGTGTTTGGGAGACCCCAAAGGACAGTGTAGGAGAGAACAGGTATTAGGCTGCCTACCAAATGCTGGTCTCATTGTGTGTTGGTGAAAAGCACCGTGGCAGGAAACTAAATCTCTTCCATTTGTATTGTTTTAGGAAGATTCTGATGATCACCTGGCAAATAAGATATCAGACACTGAGGAATTTCTCAAGCTTAACCACCAAGCAATCAAATTTTACTTCAGAAAATGCAATCTCAATAGGCTGCCCATATTTTTGAAATGTCATGTGCTTGCCTTAATTACTATTTTACAGAGAACCTACACAAGGCAAGGGCTCACATGGTGGTCATAAGAAGCCAAATAAAGACAGTCTTAAGATTTCTCTAAAGAACATTAGAACTGATTGAATGACATGTGAGACACTGGCACAGGATTGCTCAGCATGGTGTGCCCTCATTAGCAAAGGTATTGTGCTCTATGAGCAAGGCAGAATTGAAGTAGCTCAAAAGAAATATGAGAGGCATAAATTTAGAGAATGCACCCCGAATGTTCACCCCAAAATAACTATTTGTGCCAGCCATGTGCTAAAGCATTCTGAGGTCATATTGGTATGATCAGTCACATTCAGATACACTGTAACTTGACTCTAACAGACTGGGGTTGTTTTGATTCTATTCTAGAAAAAAATGACAACCAAACCTGATAGTTTACGTTCTACTACTTGGGCAGTGACGTTACTTTGGGTTGCTTATAATTCCAAACACTGAACTCCACATTCTTCTGCACCAAAGGCCTCAGAAAAAAAGCCCCCAGAGACACTTACCAATTGCACTGGAAATCTCCCCCTCTGGGCACTGGGAACAGCTGAAGCAGCAGACAGGCTCTCCCTCCTTAGATGTCTTCCTGTACCCAGGGTGACAGCTCTCACTGCACACAGAACAGGGGATCTGAGCCATTAAGAGGAGAATGGAAAGAACACTATTTACTAAAGAAATATTTATGAAGCACGGTGCAGACCAAGAAAGTGTATCCCCTAAATCTGCTCTGTTGCCTATACCTGTTTCTTGTGTCAAAGGAAATTTCTAATGGAATGTTTGAGAGATCCATCTCCTTTCCAGTGCTATCCCTGCCATCAGCTGTGGAACTTTGCCTGAAACTCTTGCCCTTTGGAGGCCTGACTTTTATCTCTTGTAAAGTGAGAGTTTTGGGCTGTATGACCTTAGAACACTCCTATTTTTATAGCAAATGTTCACTGGATCATTGTACTGCTGATGACCCAAGCTGTGAGATGAAAGGTTGGCAGTCATCCAAAACTACATGTGATATTTTCCAATGCAAAGACCATAAGATTATACGATGAGAGTGAATTGACTTTTCCACAATGGAGACCCAAAGAGAAAGTCCTGTGCTTTGCCCTTGGCAGTCGGTGTGGATGAGGCTGGGCTACTTGCATCCAGAAAGGGGTGATATGGTTAATGAATAATGTTTTGATTTCTATTACAAGCATCCCTTTTTACTCTCAATATTTGCCCTCCCTTTGTTATGTGAAAATGAGTTACTGTTGGATTGACTGTTGAGCCAGAACTTAGAGTACATTCAAGTGGCAGTAACTGGCACAGACTTTTCCCTCCTGACTTAGAGACATGCCATAAAACTCTTGGTGGTTGAAGGCTTTGGGCCCTCTCTACCTAAAGTCAACATGTGGCCGTGTTGGGGTGTAGGGTGTGTTCTGGTAAGATGAGCACTTCTGGTGAGAGGACTGCCAAGCCATTTTCAGAGCTGCTAAAAACCTTTGGTGCCCACCTGATCCTCCTAACTCACCCATGGCTTCAAGAAGCTGTGGTATACACAGTAGCGACACCTTGGTAAACCATTTTGGCAGATGGGTTAAATCAGATTGAGAGTAACCAAGGTGTCTCAAACCTGTTGGTGAGTTAGGGAATTGTCTTCCCTAAGCATGTGAAGACTTCCCCTGGTGGAATAGGGAGAAGAGAACAATTAATTACAATGGCCAGGAAGGCAGCTGAAGCAGGCTCAGTGGATAGTTAGAGACTGGTTGAACATCAAAGATGCCAATGTCATCCATTGCATCTTGAACCATCATCAATCATCTTTACTCTGTCCTGCCCTTGGAATGTAATGACTTTGGACCAGAGAGTTAGGCCAATGACTTTGTGCAACTCTGCCTCATCTAAATTCAATTTATTCAGGAAACAAAAGATACCACCCATACCATTTTACCATTTTTACAGATCTTAAAATCCTGTGGTGCTAGGCAAGTGATGAAGCAGCAGGTGTGGTACTCTGGGTGCTGTAGTCACAACTCTGAACACAGGCAGCCCGGGCTATAGGACCATCTTCTCTTTGGAAGCAACAGTGGGATTCAGCAGCCCCTGGGTGCTAGAGAAGGACTGAATTGCTCACCTTCTGGTGTGAGGAAGGGCCTAGAAAAGGTGTGCCCCTAATTTTCTGCTTACACAGCCCTGGCCTGATAATTACAGCTTATGGGAGTCCTAAACTATGATTGAAACACACAAACAATATTTTCAAAAACTATGGTGATGATTCCACTCACCACTGATACATGGAATATCATCATATTAATAGACAACACAAAATCCCATAGAACTGAAAGATGAACAGCTCTTCTGAAAGAACTCAGCATATATCACACCCAAATAGCAGCCCTGCATCAAACAAGGCTGATAAATGAAGGTCAACTTACTAAAATTGGAACTTGATATACATTTTCCTGGATTGGCCACCATAAAACTGGGAAATAACACATAAAGGCAATAGGATATGGAAATTCATCTTGACTTACAAGAAAGTAAGGAGGAAGGGGGTAAGTGGGGGAATAGAGAGAGATAGAAGAGAGGGCAGACTGAGGGAAAAGGAAATCAGTATGCTTCTCATCTTGGGGTGGGAACCAAAAGAGACATGGTGAGAAAATTTGGAAGTCAAAATCTTGTGGAAATGCATGTTGAAAACCAAAATTAAAAATATATTTCAATGAAAGAAAAAAAAGAAAAAGCTTTTGATAAAATACAACATCCATTCCTATTAACAACACTAGAGAGCAAAGGAATAAATGGAGCCTTCCTTAAAATGACAAGCAGCATGTATCTAAAACAGTCAACAAACATTATATATAATGAGGATAAGCTAGATGCATTTCCAATAAGATCAGGGGTGAAACAAGGATGTCCATTATCACCATTGTTTTTCAATATGGTACTGCAAGTGTTAGCTTTAGCAGTAAAAGAAGAAAAAGAAATTGAAGAAATTAGAATAGGTAAAGAAAAGATTTAAATTATCACTCTTTGCAGATGATATGATCATACACTTAGAGAATCAAGTAAATAACTAATTGAAATAATATACAACTTCAGCAAAGTTACAGATATAAATTAAACCTACATAAATCATCTGCATTTCTATATATTACTAAAAAAGCTCAACAACAAGAGAAAGAGAAATTCCATTTAACGCGACCATAGACATTATAAAATATTTGGACATGTATATGCCAAAACAAACCTATATGAACAAAAATACAAAACACTTTTCCCATAAAGACAGATCTAAATAACTGAAAAGAAACATCAATTGCTCATGGTTAGGCTGAGTTAATATAATAAAAATGACAATTCTACCCAAATTAATTTACTTATTCAGTGCCATACCAATCAACCTACCAAAAAGTTATGTTACAGAGCTAGAAAAAAATCATATCAAAATTCATCTTGAAGAAAAAAATGTCCAGAATTCAAGGAAATTAATGAAAAGAAGTGCTAGGGAAAGTGGCCTGTACAAACCAGATGTTAAATTGTATTATAAAGCAGGAATCATCAAAACTACTTGGTACTGGCTAAGAAATAGAGGGGTTGTACAGTGAAATGGGTTAGGTATACAAGACACAGTAGTCAATGATTATAGTACTCTACTGTTTGATAAACTCAAAGACCCCAGTTCGGGGATAATACTCACTATTTGACAAAAACTGCTGGGAAAACTGGAAAATATGATGACAGAAACTGGGCATAGACTAATATCTTAAGCTGTATATGAAAATAAAGTCCAAATGGGTACATGATTTAGATATAAAGGCTGATACTAAAAGTGAACTAGGAAAGCAAGGAATAGTTCATCTGTCAGATTTATGGAGAATGAAGGCATTTATGACAAACCAAGAGACAGAAACATTACGAAGTGCAAAATGGATGATTTTAATAATATTAAATTGAAATGTTTTTGCACAAGCAAAACCAATGCAACCAAGATTAGGAGGGAAGCAGAAAATGGGAAGAACTTTTCAACTTGTGTCAATGATAATGGCCTCATTTATAAAATAGAGAACTGAGTCAAATTTCCAAAAATACAAATCATTCCCCAATCGATAAATGGTCAAAAAATATAACAGGCACTTTTCAGATGAAGAAATTAAAGCTACCTATAGTCATATAAAAAATGCTCTAAATCACTACTGATTGGAGAAATGCAAATCAAAACAATTCTAAGGAAGTACATCTGTAAGCACAAGCAAGGTGGGACTTTCCTTTTTTTTTTTTTTTTCAAATTATTAGAATTTAGTTTTCCAGGCTTTGGCTAAATTATAAACGTCTGAAAGATTGATTTTCCTTGAACCCTGATAATTCACAGCTGTGATGAGTCACATAGGTTTTGTGACTTCTGACTCTGAACAACTCAGGGGCCAAGTTTTTGTTATATATTCTGGGAGTTTGAAATTTTACTTTGGAAGTTCAGTCATGAGAAGGATCTTTCCTGGTCAAGACTCTGAGTAGCTATTTGTTAAGAGCCCCCAAACTGCTTAAATGTCTATGCTCCCTCAATCCAGTGATGTATGTAAAGTGCATAGCAATATTGCTATGTTCAGACAGTTGGAGTCCTGTCTGTTGTGATCTTTGTGCTGATTTCTCTACTTGTATTTTCTGTTTGCATTATCTCCAACTTCAGAGTGCTGACCTTTCCTTTGAACTAGTGAATGTAATTAAAGTAAGATTATTCACCACTTAAAAGTTGCTTTCCTTTAAGAAAAGCAGATCAAAGAACCCTTGTTAGCAGTCCATCCGGGGTGCTAGGATGCTAGCCATTATAACGCCACACCTATCAAATTGGCTGACATGACAGAACAGGACAATAATAAATGTTGGAGAAAATGTGGGAAAGTTGGAACACTAATTCTTTTTGGTATAATTATGAATGGATCCATCAATTCTGGAGAGTAAATTGGAACTCTGCCCAAAGGGCTACAAAGATGGGAATACCCTGTGACCCAGCAATACCACTTCTAGGATTATATCCCAAAGTACTCATAAAAATGAGAAAAGTACCCATGTGTATAAAAATATTTATAGCAGTTCTTTCTGTGATGGGCAAGAACTAGAAATTGAGGAGATGCCCATCAGTAGGGGAATGGCTGAACAAGTTGTGGCTTATGAACATAATGATATATTATTGTACTATAAGAAACAACAACAAGTGAACTTCAGAAAAAACCTGGAAAGACTGATTTGAACTGATGCTCAGTGAAGTGAGCAGAACCAGGAAAACACTGTACCCTGTAACAACCACAGTGTGCATTGACTGACTTTGATAGAGTTTGTCTTTCTCAGCAATGCAAGGTCCTAAAATGATTCCAAAGGACTCATGATAGAAAAGGCTGTCCACATCCAGAGAAAGAGCTATGGATTATGAATGCAGAGCAAAGCAGACAAGTTTGTTTTGTTTTGTTTTTTCTTTCTCACGGTTCTTCCCGTTCATTCTAATTCATCTATACAACATGGCTAATGTGAAAGTGTGTTCAGTAAGAATGTAAACATAGAGACTATTTCAGATTGCATGCCATCCTGGGGAGGGGGTGAGAAGGGAGGAAGAGAAAATTTAGAACTTATGTAAATGAATGTGGAAAATAAAAATAAAAAATTAACTTTAAAAAAAGATATTTCCTGTTTTATCTCCAATGAGGCTAAATATTGATGCATGCTGAAACACATATATGATTACTTGTTTTTTCCCTTCTTTATTCAAATGTTTGCTTTAAAGGCAAAAGAAAAAAAGCTTAGCAGTATTTTCTACAGACAAATATGGGATGCTTAGTGTGGTAATGAAAGTGAGGTGTGTTCTTAAAACTGAACAACTAAGTTGATATGTAAATAATCACCTACTTTTGAGCCTGACCATCCCCAGTGGATGCCTTCCTCACATATTGTGAAATCTTGACCAGATGTAGCCTTGGGGATAAATTCACCCACTTTCACCAGGAGTTCAGTACCATTGGTAAAGGACATATAGTTCCTAATGTCATATTGAGCCTCAGAGCTTCTTTTCTCATCCAAAAACACCTGATCACCAGCACTGTTGTTAAATTGAAGGTCCTTCAGAAAGGAGTGGAGCTGAAAGTAAAGAGAAATCTGTCATTTCTTGTGTCTGAGGCCAGGTCTCTCCAAGAAGTAAGATCCGTGCAGTCTACCAGAGAAGCTGGAGCTGGCCAGCTGAGATTTGTGGCCCTGTTTGGGGTGATGATACATGTGAGCTGGAATTCTGCCTCACTCACTTATTAGATCTAAGTCTTTGTGTAATTTATTTATGCTCTCAGCCTTCTTATGTAAAATGAGGTGAAAATAACTAATAAGATAAGGAATCAAAGTACTTTGTATATCTTAAAGGGGTATAAAGTTATAGTTATTATTCTTAATTATCATGATTATTTATAATTATTCTTAATTATCATCATTACTTTTGTTAATTATTCATAATTTAGAAAAAAGGGTCAACGTAATTAGAAAAGGAAATTATTTCCGGCAGGGGAATCTGCCTAGAAAGGAGGTGTTTTTGGACAAGCCATGATCTTAGTGGGATCTAGCTCATCTCTAGAGTATGTCTTGGAAGGGATACTTTATTCAAAGGGAACAGGGCAGAGCACCAATTTAATAACCAATTATAAATAATCAAGGTGAATAGCAAGTTATGCTTGATCCTGATACCTCTTCCTGTTGCTCAATGTTCACAGAATTTGAGAGTTTAAAGATCTCTAAACAGCTTTATCTAATCTGACACCAGCCTTCTGGGTTGCCTGTCCCATAATTAGCAAATTTCTTTTCATCTTAAAAACTACTACTTTCTTTCATTTCATCTTCTAGCCTTCACTGACACAAGGATCTATCCTGATGACATTGATTCCTCTGTTACCCTTTCCAGTCTGAGCAACACTTTCTCTTTATCTCCTAATTTACTTTTCATGATGGCGGAGTCAGAATACTCCCCATTGACTCTACAAGATCTTCCCTCAAATGCCTTCATTAACTGACTTTTGCTTTCACCTTCATGATATCCACTTTTATTACCTAATTCAGTTCTTGCTGGCTTTCATCTCCGGACCCCCAAACATTCTTTCTTCCTAAGGAAAGAATTCAGGGATTACAGTCTTTATCTTTTTTCCATTTTACTTTTCATAGGAGGAAGACTGAAACATGCCTTTTGATAGTCTCATATAACCCTTAATGTCACTGAAGGGGCCTTGCCTCAGCCCAACTGAGACCTTAGAAAGACTGAAATTTTAAAAGGCCAAAGTCTCCACTTCATGTGGGGCCAACTCCAGTCATCCTGAACTATATCTTGTCACTGGACCTAGATGACTGTTAATTTTGCACAGTCTTTCCTCACTTAAAGCCAGTTTGCTTACAAGTCATGGAATCACCTTACTGATGCCAGGGTCCTCTTTGAAAAGGAAGGGCAAACAACTTTCCATTACAATCGTATACCACAGCTTGTTCAGCCATTACCAAAATGATAGGCAGCCTGGTAATTTCCAGTCCTTTGCCACCACAAAGAGAACCTCTATAAATATTTTGGAACGTATAGGTTCTTTTTCTTTTCCCTAAATCATCTTTGGACTATACCTAGCAGTGGCATTGCTGGGTCAAAGGTAGTTTAATTACTTTCAACATAATTCAAGAATGCTATTCAAAATGCTGGATTAGTTCACAATAAGAAGGAATTAGTGTCGCAGTTTTCCCAAATCCCCTCCAACATTTGTTGCTTTCTCATTCAATCATTTTAGCCAAAATTTGATAAATGTAAAATGACATCCCAAGGTCATTTCATTTTGCATTTCTCTAATCAATGATTTAGAGCACTCTTTCATATGATCATAAATTATTTTGATAGTTTCATTAGAAAATTGGCTATTCACATACTTTGACTCCCTATCAATTGGGAGAACAACTAATAATCTCATACATTTGACAAAGTTCTTTGTATATAGATAGATGAGACCTTCATATGAAAAAATGTCGATAGAAATTTTCCCCTATTTTTCTGCTTTCCTCCTGATCCAGACTACATTTGTTTTCTTTGTACAACACCTTTTAAATTTGATGTAACTGAATTTATCCATTTTATACTTCCTTTCTCTATCCCTTGTTTATTCATAAATTATTCATCTATATTTATGTCTGATAAGTAATATGTTCCATGTTCTTCAATTTTTCTTTTAATATTTGTCTGTACATAAAGGTCTTGAAATCATTTTGACCTTATCTTGGTAAATAGTATAAGATATTGGTCTATGCCCAATTTCTGCTAATGTGCTTTCCAATTTTCCCAATAATTTTTACCAAACAGTGAATTTTTATCTCAAAATCTTGACTTTACATTTCTCAAATAAAAGGTATCTCTATTTATTTGTGTTATAAATTGTGAATTTCCTCAGTTCCATTGCTCTGTGTTTCTATTTCTTAGTGAGTATCATTTAGTTTTGATAATCACTGCCTTGTAATGCAGTTTAAGATCTGGTACTCCTAAACCTTCTTCCTTTAAATTTTGTTATTTCATGCCTGTGTTATTCTTGCTTTTCCGAGATAATTTTCCTATTATTTTTTCTAATTCAGTCAAGTAGTTTTTTGGTAATTCAATTAGATTATTGTTTCCAAAACCTATACTGCCTGTATACTCCACCCAAAATCAGGATCAAACTCAGACAGACTTTTTGGGTTGACCAACAAATATGGTTCTACCACCAGCTATCTGTATAAAATCATTGAGAAGCTGAAACTGGGAGACTTTGAGGTCTGGCATGAAAGACACGAGAGTTCATACATTGAAAACTGAACCACAAAGGCTTGGAAGGATAGAAGCACAAAGCCAAAAGATTACACCGGCAAATAGAACAGAGATGAGATAGAGAAATGAGGAATAGAGGAAAGTCATCTGCAGAAGTGTCTGGTTGACCTTACTAGATGTACCCACCCTTTCAAGGACTGATAAAAGTTCAAAGAAAAGGTTTACACTTTGCCCAACTTATCCTTCCAGTACTTGTCTACCAACAGGCACTGTAGTATACTTTTTTGTTGCTTTATTCAAATGTTTCTGATAACTTGAATTTTGTCTTGCCAATTATGTCAGGGATTAGAGAAAAATATGAATGTAAATTATGTCAGAGAGCCCAACCTCTATCTCTTATTCATTTCTTCTATTTACATGTAATTGATTTTATTCTGTAACTGTCTTTCTCCTGTAACTGCTTAAGTCATAGTTTTTTGTCTCTGAATTTAATTCAGAAATCACCTAGACTATCATGGTTAAACTTTAAAAATGTAGGTATTCTTGCCTCAAGAAATTTAATTGATGATGGGAAATGTACATGAAAACAAGGGTGTTGGGGGTGATAACTTTACAATACCAATGTATCCTTAAAGAACATGTGGTTTGCTCTCCAACACTCTGGGTCACTATCTTGAACCTACATCCAAACAATAAGCCATTCTTAGTCTTAAGAGAGAAGTGTCTATGCAGGTGGGTCATTACTAGCCCCCATTATCAAACTTTGAACCAGTCATATTGGTCCCTGTGCCTCAGCTCTTTAACAGTCATGTTGTATCACTCCTCTAATGTGACCTAACCCTGTCCTGTTCTTTATTCTGTGATTTCGAAAACCTATATAAAGAAAACTATTCTCTGGATTGGGGTATTTGGCACAAATGGAAACAAGCCATGAAGATACCAATTGATAGGAAGAATGTATCTGCTAGTTAATGTTATCTTGCTTGGAGATTTTCCTCAGTGTACCCCTTTCTTAAAAGTAAAAGGTACATGTGGTAATATACATACTTCTGCTGTTCTTCAGTAGAAGTTAAGCTTTTTGAAGAAGGGGTAGTTTATTTTGTTTGTGTACTTATACTCAACCAACTGCCTGGCATATAGTAAATCTTTAGTAAATGGTGGTTGACTGAATTATTTGACACTAAGGATTGTTTAATTCTTTGTACTTGTATCCTCAGTGTCTAATAAAAGGCCTGCATAAAGAATAACTTATTCATTTAAAAAATTGTTAATTAGAAATGCTAGAGAGGATGTGAAAAAATCTGAAGCCTAATGCAGTGTTGGTGGAGTTGTAAACTGATTCAACCATTCTGGAGAACAATACCGAACAATGTCCAAAGGGCAATAAATAATTGCATGCCCTTTGATCCAGTAATACTACTTTGAGGTTCCTTTCCTAAAGAGATCATAAAAGGGGAATGAAGACCCATATGTACAAAAATATTTATTTCAGCTCTCTTTATGGTGGGAAAAAACTGGAAATTAAGGGGATGCCCATCAATAGCAGAATGGCTAAACAAGTTGTGGTATATGAATGTAATGGAATTCTGCTGTGCTATGAGAAATGAGTAGTAGATGGACTTCATATTTACCTGTAGAGGCTTATACAAACTGATGCTAAATGAGAAGAGAAGAATCAGGAGAAATTTGCACACAATGAAAGACACAATGTTCCTGTGACAACCAACTTTGATAAACTGGACTCTCCTCAGCAATGCAAGGTTATAAGATAACTCTAAAAGAATCAGGATGGAAGGAGATGTCTACATTCGGAGAAAGATCTAGAAAGAACAGAATTTAAATGCAGACTGAAGCAAAGTACATGCTCTCTTTCTTTTCCATGTTTTGTTTTGTTTCCTCTTTCCCATTGTTCATTCCATTGGTTACAACCCTTCTTTACAACCAGACTAATATCTAATGTCAAAGTATTTGCAGATCCTATACTTGATTGCATGCCGCCATCGTGGGGGAGGTGGGGTGGAGGGGAGAAAATTTGAAACTCCAGGGGTTGTGGAACTGAATCTTGTAAACTAAAAGCAAACAGACAAATCAATTCAAAAAATTTAAAAAAAAAAGAATGTTAGACTACATGTTAATTCATTTGCATATGAAAAATCTAGTAGAAAAAAAGAAAGCCTTGCCTCTAGAGCATAGATTAACTATTTCTTTTTTTCTCACACATTTAATAAACCAACAGGAAAACTTTGGGATTTTTTAAAATGGGAAATGGAATCCCACAGTTTCTTGAAGAAATTGTCATTGACTGTATATGGCCTACCCTGCAAGAACAAGGGTTTGAAAAATTAACTGGATGGTCTTTGTTCATAAGGGCGAGGTCTCTTGCTGAGGAAGCCTAGTCTTGCTGCTTGAAGGCTTATGAAAGTGAAAGGCCTGGTAGGTGGCAAGTCTCAGAACTGAGGTCTCAAGAGAGCAGAACTCAAAAGGCTTCTGTCAATCCAAGACTAGGAATCTTTGCTCTTTTGGAAAGAGCCTAGAGGTTTCCCAGGAAAGGAAGGCAGCTGAAGCTGGAGTTGGAGGTAGTGAAGAATTCTTCTGGCATCAAGGAGCAAGCTCAAGAGAGTCCCATGGCATGACTAGCCAACAGAACCAGTACATTCTTGGAAGAACAGCAGTCACAGTCTATTAGTTGATCAATTGATTCACAAAATATGTCACAGAGTTTTGTGAGGATTTTATGAGGAAAGAACATTAAAGACCCTCAGTTCTAAAGGTCGGAGTTGCCTTGAACATATGTCTGCCTCACTACCATTTCCCTTTGAGTTTGTGTTTACCATATGCACAGGCATAACATATATTTTTGAAAGAATGCATCCCAGTGGAAGAAGAGTGTTCCCTAAAGCTGTTTGAACACCATGCTGGAGATAGAGGTTGAAAGAAGTATCTCTTGGATGGAATAACAGTAAGTTGAGTTTTGTTTATGTGGGGGTCATGATGGGTACAGGGCATCCCATAAAAGTCTGGATGAGACAATTTTTAAATAGAAAAATAATAGTTCGGGGGGCGGAGTCAAGATGGAGGCATAGAAACACTAGAACTCCATGAGCTCCTCCCAATACCATTCAAACACCAGTAAATTTTAGAGCTCCAGACTCCACAAAAATGATGGAGTAACAAAGCTCCCACTGAAGACAGCCTGGCAGTCTGTCATCACAGCATGCTGGAAGCAGAGACCAGCCCCATGTGGTATCAGTCCCAGGGTGTCCAGGAGAAGCCACGGCCAGAGCTTTCAGGAAAGTGGATCATCAGCAACAGTGGAGATTTCCAGAATCTCCAACCTGCAAAAGCCAAGGACAAAGGGAAAAGGACCATGGAACTTGGCTAAATTTTGAGAAGAGGCTCCTACCAAACTACCTCCAGAGCTAGAAGCAGTCTGAAGTGGCAGTTCTGCAGCTGCCTCCACGTGACTGCTTCAGAAGCTCCCGACCTGAAGATTGCAGGGGAGGCCAAGTGATCACTCAGAGGCTAAGTGCTCTTGCCTAGAGCTGTCTGGATCAGATTGTAGTCTTGGGTGGTGGTCCTGAGGTGCATTTTCAGTGAGCCTAAGCTGGTGAGGGCTACAAAAAATGGCGGCCTCCTAATAGTTCCAGAACCTATGAAAACCCCAGCAATTTGGGACAGAACTCTCCCTTCCAAAATCAAAGTTTACTAGTGAGCCCAAAAGTCAAATAATTGATGGACAAGATGAGCAGCCAAAGAAAGCAAAGCAAGCACAGCATACCAACTTTAGATTCCTTTTCTGGGGAGAAAAAGGACCAAAGCATGGAATAGGAGGAAGACAACACAGTCAGAACTCCCACATCAAAAGCTTCCAAGAAAACTACAAACTGGATAGGGGCCACAGAGGAGCTTAAAAAGGAATTTGAAAACCAAATAAGAGAAGTGGAGGAAAAATTGGGGAGAAAAAAGGGATTGATGCAAGAAAATCATGATAAGAGAGTCAACAACCTGATGGAAGAAAATAACACCATAAAAAATAGAGTAACTCAAATGGCAAAGGAGGCCCAAAAAGCCAATGACGAGAAGCATGCCTTAAAAATTCTAATTTGACAGATGAAAAAACAATCTCAAAAGTTCACTGAAGATAATAATTCCTTCAGAATTAGAGTGGAGCAAATGGAAGCAAATGACTTTATGAGAAATCAAGACACTATTAAACAGATCCAAACAAGTGAAAAAATAGAAGGCAATGTGAAATATCTCCTTGAAAAAACCACTGACCTTGAAAATAGATCCAGGAGAGATAATTTAAAAATTATTGGGCTACCTGAAAGCCATGACCAAAAAAAGAACTTAGAAATCATCCTTCAAGACATTCTCAAGGAAAATTGCCCAGATATTTTAGAACTAGAGGGCAAAATAGAACTTGAAAGAATTCATCAATCACCTCTTGAAAAAGATCCCAAAAAGAAAACTCCTAGAAATATTATAGTCAGGTTTCAGAGGTCCCAGATCAAGGAGAAAATATTACAAGCTGCCAAGAAGAAACAATTTGAATACTGTGGAAAAAACAATCAGGATAACACAGGATCTAGCAGCTTCTACATTGAGGGACCAAACGGCCTAGAATATGATATTCTGGAGATCAACAGGGCTATGATTAAAACCAAGAAACACCTGCCCAGAAAAACTGAGTATAATATTTCAGGGGAAAATATGGTCATTCAATGAGGCGGAGGACTTTCAAGCATTCTTGAGGAAAAAAACAGAACTGAACAGAAATTTGACATTCCAATACAAGAAGCATGAGAAGGTAAACATAGAAAAGAAATCATAAGGAACTTATCAAAGTTGAACTATTTACATGTCAACATGGAAAAATGAGAATTGTAACCTGTGAAACTTTTCTCAATATGAGGATAGGAGAGGGGAATATAAATGTATATATATATGCATACATACACATATGTGTATATAGAAGCATATATATGCATATGAATACATATGTGAGTGTGGGTATTTATGTGTATGTAGACAGAGGGCACAGAATCAGTTGAATATGAAGGGATGATATTTTAAAAGGTGTAATTTAGAGGTGGGAGAGGAATAGAATGAGAGGGGACAGGCAGAGACAGACTGGGGTTAACCATCTCATATAGAAAAGGCAAGGGATAACTGTCACAACGGAGGGGAAGAACAGGAAGGCAAAAAGGGAATAGGTCAACCTTACTCTCACTGAATTTGGCTTAGGGAGGGAATGACATACACAGTAAATTGGGTATCTTGCCCCACAGGAGAGTAGGGGAAAGGGGGATGAGAGGAGGGATGATGGAGGGTAGGGCAGTTTGGGGGGGGCAGGGTTGTTAGAAGCGCACACTTCTGTAAAGGGACAAGTACAAAGTAAACAATAGAAAAAGTGACTTGACTGTTGTACAATGTGAAAGTATTTGCAAATCCTATACTTGACTGCATGCCACCATTGGGTGGAGGAAGGAAAGGGAGGGGATAAAAATTGAAACTCAAGGGATTGTGGAACTGACTCTTGTAAACTAAAAGTAAATAAACAAGTCAAGGAGAATAGAACAACTGGAAGGAGGGATAGAAAGGAAGGAAATACAGTCAGTGTTATACAATATGTTCATTGTGGAGATGTGTTGCCTAACTACACATATACAGCATGTATTGAATTACCTGTCTTTCCAGTGGGGGTGGGTGACAAAAGAGAAATGGAAAGAATCTAGAATTTAAAGTTCTAAAATCAAATGATAAAAACATAAATATTATTAATATGATTTGCATGCAACTGGGAAATAAGATACACAGACACCGGGATAGGGAGCTCCTTCTTGCCCTGCTAGAAAGTCAGAGGAGTGATGGGGGAGGATATAGGAGAGAGCAGATTGGGAGAAGGGGTATATAGTGGGATTACAATTTTGAGGTGGTGAGTAGGGCAAAGACACGGAGAAAATTTGCAACTCAAAATCTTGTGGAAATCAATGATATTAACCAAAAAATAAACAAAAGTTAATTTAAAAATAAAATTAAATTAAAATTAAAAAAAATAAAAAAAATAATGGTTCACTTGATAAAAAAAATTGAGAATTTTAGGTGTTAAATTTCAATATATGTTAACAATGGAAACAGAAAGTCCCCAAAAGCTAAAACTAACATGAGGTAAATGGGGAAAGACATGATGTCTATATTCTGAATTTTGTGGTAGCTCCACTGCACATCACCCTGGTCAGATCACTTGTATTGTTCATAAATGTCATCAGAGAAGACCCCACTGTCAGTTCCATGGTCAAAATATCAAGAATGACCAATGAACCAGACTGGTTCCTAAAGGCAACTTACCTCCCAAGGATGAATCACCCAATTTTCTCCACCTTCCTCAGATGCAATCTCTGATCTCATCAGAAGTTTTCTATGAAGGGCCCAAGCCACAGCATACACTGCATTGTAGATGATGTAACTGAGGCCAGACATGGTCATGTCAAAAAGGAATATAGGCAAAGCCTCCAGTGAAGCATTTCTTGCACACTGCTCTCCCTCCCGCTTTTCATGTTTATCCTGGCACTCGTATACTGACAACCAGAACTCATTGAGCATGATGTCCTCTGGGTATTTATGAGGGTTCACCATCCTAAGAAAAGACTTAAAACCAGGAACCTCGCTGGTCATGTATGTAAATGTGAGAGCTCCACTGAAAGCATAATAATCCATAAAGTAGGGTCTCATGGTGATGTCCCAGTGAGAAGTGGTGATCCACAACTTATTTGTTGGAGATGCTGGAATATGTGAATATCTGAGAACCATTAATGAATCTGCATCACCATGAACAACAACTGTCTTAGCTGAGGAGCCAATAATCTTGGGCATAATATTCAGCTGTGCTTCTTCATGAGATCTCTCACTGACAGGGATCTTCTCTGTGAAGGCTGCACAGACATCATGTTTTGCCATCTCCCCTGTCACCTCTCGAAGGAATTCCTCACCCCTCAGATCATCTGTGGTCACCAGAATTACCCAGGTCCATTTAAAATGCACCAGTAACTGGACCACACCTTGAGGCAAGGAGGAATCTCTGGGAGCCATCTGGTAGAGAGAAGGAAATTGGGCTTTGTCACTGAGGATGGGATCAAAAGGGCCAAAGCTGAGCTGTACAAGAGGAAAAACATGGGAAATGTTACATTCTATGAATGTGGGAGTAATGATAGAATTGTGGGAAATCACCAACTCTCATCAAGCTGTCCTTTCACTGTGTCAATCAGTGTTGGGGTTTCAGAATGTATTCCTTGTTACAGGGGAATTTCCCCCCACCCAGATCTCCATTTTTATCCCTCTCATTCAGTCATTTGTTTGGTAATGAAAGAGCTCTCCGACTCTTCAGTCATCATTTCTTTAGCTGGAAGCTCTTCTCTCTTCTTACCAAATATACTATGCTGTGTATTTTTCTTGACCCAGAATCAGGTGTTATATTCAAACTATTTGGTTTTTGTCATGTGTTGGCATCATTTTTTACAAAAACAAACTTCATGTATGTAGTGCACATATTTGTTGAGGTCAAAAGCATAATCCCATAGCTTTATTATGTGTAAATTTATGTTTAATATCAATTTGGAGATGTATTCTGGGAAGATAGAGGAATAGATCACAAATTTCCAGGCTCTCCAGATTTCTCCCACAAACAAAAATCACCATGAATTGTATCAGAGCAGTAAAAATAAAGGGGGAAAGTTCTGTTATATGGTTGTGATGGAATTCTATAGAATTCCATGGTATGATAAATGATGAGCTCAAAGATTTTAGAAAAAAAAACATGGAAAGGTTTGCACAGAATAATGAGCAGAACCAAGAAACTTTTGGAAAGGAGGAGTCAGCACATAGTGTGTGAGGGCAGTATTGCAGGGAGTAAGAACTTTTTCAGGACATAAGGTGTGCAGTAACAGCAACACTGATTTAAAATGATTTTGAGTGAATAAGTTGTCTATTACAAATACTCAAATTAAGTATAAAGGAAATATGAAGAAAGATGTTACCTCTATCCAGAGTAATAACTACAAAGTAAAAGCACATGTAGAATAATTTAACATATGTATAGAGATGTGTTTGTGTGTGTGTGAGTGTGTGTGTGTATGGAATTTGCATGATTATTTTGTCCTGAATTATAAAGAAACGACGAATTGGACAGAGGATATTTGCAGTTTCATGTAGAATCATCTTTTTGCTGTTGTTCTATACTGTGAAAATGCTTGTTTCATTCCATAAATCAAAAATAGAATTTAAAAAAGTGAGTCAAGCATTGTCCTCTTAGGACACCTTGAGAGGACCTCAGAAAAGAGAGAGCCTCCAGGGACTGAGGCTTGGTCTGAGTGAAGTATAGACCCCTCCAGGCTGACTCCATTGAATTGGCAAATAGCAGGCCCTGAGGCAGCTCTGTAAGGAAGCAGAGTAGAGCTCAGAAAATTTCAACACAACTTCCACCTCACTCACTTCCTCCAGTGATCTCACTTTAGGAACTTTTATAGCTCAGCCTCAGGAACTTTCACCTCACAGACTTTTACCTCACAAAATTTCATCTAGGGCAGTGGTTCTCAACCTTCCTAATGCCATGATGCTTTAATACAGTTCCTCATGTTGTCGTGACCCTGAAGCATAAAATTATTTTTGTTGCTACTTCATAACTGTAATTTTGCTACTGTTAAGAATACATTGATTTATGTATGTATTTATGAATTTATGTAATGTATTTGTGAATACATTATTTCCATAATGTAAATATCTGATATTCAGGATGTGTTTTCCTTGTTACAAACTGAACATAACCCACAGGTTGAGAACTGTTGATCTAAGGAATAGCAGACAGAGGAGTGGGGGATGACTGAACACACTCCCTCCCCTGCATTGTTTCCAGAAGCCAGGCCTAGTGGTGCTGAAAGTGATCCTGGGCATCATAGTTGGAGAAACCTAAATGTGCCTTTGGGGAGAATAGGAGTCTCTGAGGTTGAGGCCCTGAACAGAATTCAGAAAAAAACAGCAAGGGGGATCTGAGGTCCAGGGAAACATTACCTACAACTGGGGATTAAAACTTGAATATAATAATAAGCTGCTATACATCAAATAAGCAAATTAAAAATAAAAAGAGTAAGCAAAGGAAAAAGAACTCAACCATTGATAATCATGTAGATCTGGGTTCATATTCAGAGGTAGCTATTGATTTAAAAAGAAAAGCCCCTCCTACCCTAAAGAGTGATGGCCAATGGTCACAAGCCCCAAAAGAACTCTTGGAAAAACTTTTAAAATCATTCTAAAACCAAATAAGAGAGATGAAGAAAAAATAGGAAAAAATAATAGCAGTTCAAGAAAATCAAGAAAACAACTTCACCAAATCGAAAAGGAAATACAAAATCTCAGGGAAGACAATTCCACATTGGCAAGCAGAATAATGGGCAAGCAGAATCAAATAACATTATAAGACATCAACAAACAATAAAGTTAGAAAAAATAGAAGATAATGTGGAATATCTCATTAGAAAAGCAAGAGATCTCAAGAAGAGGCAATATAAGAATTGTTGGAATACCTGAAAGTTAAAACCTAAAAAATAATATTGCTAGAATATTGTGAGAAATTCTAAAGGAAAATTGTCCTAAAATTCTAGAAGAAGAAGGTAAAGCAGAAATAGAAAAATCTACTGTTTACAACATGAAGGAGATCCCATGAAGAAAAATTATGGAAATGTAATAGTCAAGTTTCAAAACTCCCAAGCTACGGAAAAAATATAGGAAGCAACAAGACAAATAAACAAATAAAGAAAACTAAAGGAACACCTTTAAAAAAAATTAATCACTGCAGAATTAACAAGACCTAGTAGCTGCCACATTAAAAGATTATAGGTCTTAGAACATTACATTTCATTGAGGAAAGGAGTTGTGGCTGCCCCTGAGAATAACTTACCCAGCCATGTTAAGTATAATTTTCAATTTTAAAAAAAGGGAAGACATTTGATATGCTGAAAGACTCTCATATTTGTAACAAAAGACAAGAATTCATTGGAAAATTTAATGTAAAAGATCTAGAAGAAATATAAGGAAAACATTAAAGACCAAATATAAGGCACTCATTAAGGTCAAACTGGTTACCTACTATATATGAAAATGTTATCGATATTCTTACAAATACTTAAAAGAAAGGTTTGGACTGAGATATACATGATAAAGTGATTCTAAAAATCAAAATTGGGTAGTAAAAGAGAAAAAGGTACATTTATCTCATAAAAATTGGTAGATTAAGTAACAAGTAAGGACACTTACTATCAACCAATATCATTGGATATTTATTAGAAATCTTAGTAACAGAAATAAGAGAAGAAAGAGAAATAGAAGGAATCCTAATAGGGAATGAGGTAATAAAACTATCTCTTTTGCAGATGATATACTGATATACTTGCAAAACCCTAAAGAGTTGAGAAAAAGATACTTGAAGCAATAATTTTTTGAAGTAGAAGGATATAAAACAAATCCACATAAATCATCAGCATTCTTATATATGACAAATAAAACCACACAACAAGAGATGGTAAAAAATCCTAGAGAGTAAAAAAACAAAATAAAAACCAAAAGAAACCCCGAAACCTGGGCATTCACCTGCCAAAACAAACCATGGAATTATATAAATGAAAGTAGAAAAACTTTTTTATGCAAATAAAATTTAAATAATTGAAGAAATATTAATTATTCACAAGTAGGAAGGGCCAATATAATAAGAATGACCATATTACCCAAACTAATTCATATATTCAATGCCATCTCAATTAAATTACCATAAAGAAATTTGTTGAATTAGAAAAAATAATAACAAAATTCATTCAGAAGAACATGA